>LVTN01001778.1:45608-57436 GCA_001649415.1 Musa itinerans
TGCAACTCATCATCAAGAGACATTTTCATAGAAGATAACTGGTTAGTAATACTCTGCATTTCATTCAAATGCTCAGTAATAGAAACACCCTCTTTATATTTTAGGTTCACAAGTTTTCTGATCAAAAAAGCTTTGTTGTCAACTGTTTTTCTTTCATAGAGACCTTCCAATTTTTTCCAAAGAGAATATGCAGAATTTTCAGTAGAAACATGGTAAAAGACACTATCATTAAGCCACTGTTGAATAAACCCAATTATTTTTTGATCTAACCTCTTCCACTCATCATCTGTCATAGTTGTGGGTTTTGCACTATCCCCTTGCAAAGGTCCAAACAAATCTTTGCAATACAAGAGATATTTCATTCTTAGTTTCCATATCATCCAATTGTTTCCATTTAAACTAATTATGCGAGAAACACTATTGGCCTCCATATTCTAATACAAAATTAAATCACTACAACCCTACTCTAATACCAGTTGATGAGATATAAAGAGAAATAACTTTTGTATATGAACAAATACTAGTAGGCCATAACATGCAGCGGAATTAAATGGAACCACAATCAAATAGAACACCAAGATATACGTGGAAAATCCCTTCAATGTGAAGGGTAAAAACCACGGGGCAAACTAGAGATAATCTACTATGAGAATAATGAATATACAAATCTCAATCTCTTGCCCAAAACCCTAGCAACAATCACAAGAGAATAACTGGGATACAAGGATTATGTCACTGTGCACAATATCTAAATCCTCCCTAATTCTCCCCAAGTAATCATAATAAGAATCTACTGTAGATTTGATCTACCTTAGATGAGAACACTACTAGATGATTGAGAACAGTCTCTCTACATTGTCATTGTCTTCTTCCCTTTTTTTCTCTTCCTTTTCTGCCTTGTTCTCCTCTTTTTTATTTGCTACTGTCAAAATCTATCTCGTTGCTGTAGTTTTTCTCCCAAAAACGCAGTCACCTTCGCTTCAAAACGCAGCCACCACACCCCCCTTATATTGGGTTAGGTCAAAGGGGTGTGGGCTGTGGGCTGATAAAGCCCATCATGGGCTGAACCCACTATGGGCTGTCAACCCAACAACCTCACCAACTTGTTTCTGAATTAGAATCATCCAATCAATAGAGGATTGAAAAGTGAGAAGATCAACTTACCAAGTGTTGAGTATTCAAAATGTCAATATTAGAAAATATTGGCTAATCTAAGTGACCATTAATAACAAGATTCTAAGATCAAATCTATCTTCACCAATTATCTCTTATAAAAAAATAATTGAACAAAAGGGACTCCTTTTGACTTGAACAATTCGTCGATCAAGTTATCAAAGATGGAGGGTTCGATGTAGTGTACAAGACCAAGACCACTATCACTTTTTTTTCCTTTAATTAATAAAAAAATATGAAAAGCTTAGCCTGAAGATGATTAAATATATGAGAAAAGATTATTATTGGTGGTTTCATTTGTGTGTGCTAAAGGGCGGGACCGATACTAAAATTATTTTTTTGTATTAGTAAAATTTAATTGAACATGAAAGTACATATAGGCAAAAAATACAGGTATAGCAACAAAATTTCTTGTCCAATTGACAAGGTATGTTAAGAAGATAAATCAATGGAGGGGGATTCAATAAACCAATCCACACCACAAATGCGTTATCAAACATTTCATTAGAAAAAATAGATATTTGCTTGACATTAACTTTCATCCTAACCACACCACAAATGCTTTAGAGTAGAAAAACCTCATACCCACAATAACTAATCTTGGGATATATCCACGATCGTATTTCACATCCCAATCAAGGTTTCAAGAGTCATTGAAGAAAATTCATCGAACTCAGGCATTCATCATGTCATGACTATTTGTAGCCACACCATAAATGTTGGAGTGTGGGAACCTCACCCGTCTTTGAGATATGAGATTGATTGATCAATTATAATTTATATACATACTTTACTTATTTAAATTGATTACATAATAAAAGATCTAAACTAACCCACTTTATACAAAATTTCTATGTTCAAATGTCTATTGTTGGGACATATCATCGGGTGAGTATCTAAATCTTTACATTTTCCCGTAAGGCTAGCATCTTCTGTTCCATTCATTCATCACCTCACTAAACTCTAACTCTCCTTAAATATTATCAGACTATCTTATAGGACCCAAGATGTTTAAGTTTGATTGATATTGACTTTCTTCCTAACCACACATACGTTCAGAGCTCATGTAGATAATAATAATTGACTATATTAAGTCACATATGAGTTTAGAGCTCATGCGATGATGGAGATCCTCTATAAGAGAACCCACACTAAAAAGTTTAAGCTATGATAATAGAAATCAAGTCACATTTCACAGACATGGAAAGAAAAAAAATCGATCTGAATCACTTTGGATTATTGATGAACTTAAGTTCAAGTTTAATTAATAAATTCGGGGTGCCATATGACAATATCTTTTATAATCATGTTTTTATTCTTTTAGATTATATATAAGAAAGGAAGAAGGAGGAAATAAATAAATAAAAAAGATTACAAAAATCATCATTCATAAAGAACTAATGTTATTTTATAAGATAATTCCATAAGCTTATTTTATTAAAAGATGACTAGATATAATGTATTAAATCACTTTGATGTGATTTTAGTTTTTACTTACTTTATTTTTGTATTTATGACCTATATAAAGGGGCCAAAAATTATACTGAGATCATCAATCTTTAAATGAATAATAGTATCGTTTCTTATAAAATGCACTGAGTGGTGCGATGTCATAATTTTTCCTTAAGCCGAAGACTTGGAGTTAGTTTAAGACTATCCTCTGCCTTCCTCTCCTCTCCAAATCCAACTCACAACAGACCTATTATGGTGTCTCAAATCCCTTTATGTTGGGCAAAGGGATCGAGATCGATGATAGATCATCGAAATTTGAACGTAGGAAATTTGTCCAGAGGTATGTGGAGATTGATCTCTCATCTCCATTTACTGTGGATTTCGATCGGTGGCCTATGAGAATCTTCCCTTGACTTGCTTTGGATGCAAACGAATTGGTCTATCGGGTGGCCGATTGCAACTTGAAGCAAAGAGATGATCTTTTGCTGTGGTTGTGGAAGGAGATGCACTGTGCAACAATCAAAGCCCTCTTATTTGACCATTTTGGTGCACGTCGAATTCCTAACACTCGTTTTTTATTACTTAAACTAATATTTCTAAAAATCAAAATTTCTCGTTTTCTCTTCATTTTTGTTCTTTTCTTATTTATTTTCCACCCGTCAAATTCTCTCATATATTAAGTATTCTCCCACGGTTGTATGACATATAAAAAAAATTCAATCAATGCGAGAACTCAATGAATTGTAGGGTCCTATCAAAATATTATTTGTGCATATCCAATAAAAATAGAAACAAATATATGTATTAAAGAAGATAAAGAAAAGACAAACAAAAGGAAAGAGAGAGGAAGATCCGCATGCTAGGCAACCATACAGTGACCTCTCTCTTCCCCCCCTTGACCGGGTGAGTTAGAATAAGACATCAAGAAAGAAAGGATCCATAGATGATATCAACCTCTGAGACTTATTTGCATGAAGACTCGTCCTTTCACTCTATCCCCTTCAAACCACCGGAGGATGTACGTTTGGATCATTCCCAACTTATATATTGGAAGCATATGTTGTTTTCTTTTTCTCATGTTCTCAAGCCTTTTTTTAATTAATAATAAAAAATTATTATTATTATTATTATTATTAATGGTTTCATTTGTGTGTGCTAAATGATCGGATGGACACTAAAAGTATTTTTTTTTAAATATTACTTCTTTTTATATAAGTAAAAATTAATTGAATATAAAAGTACATATAGAAAAAGATACAAGTATAATAATAACATTTTTTGTCCACTTGACACGGTACATTAGGAAGATAAATCAACGGAAAAAGATTCAATAAATCAATCCACACTATAAATGCATCATCAAACATTTCATCAGACAATATCTACTTGAATTTGACTTTCATTATAGCCACACCATAAATGTTGCTATATGAGAACCTCAACGATCCTTGAGATTATATATATATATATATATATATATGACTTTTATTAAATGGTCAAGAAATGTGACCTTTAGTGAAAGAAGGAAAGTTACACCCTCTTTGGCTTACATCCAAATTTATAATTGATTCTCATATTATATCTCAATCCATAATTTATTCATGCATTTGGATTCCACAAGTCACACTCCACAAATGTAAAAAGAAAAAAAAGATCGACACAAATCATTTGGATTGATAGTGAATTTAGACTCGAGTTCAATTGACATATTCAAATTGCCACATGATAATATCCAACATATTCATGATTTTATTTTCAAGATTGTTAATAAATAAGAAAAATAAATAAATAATTGAAAAGATAGTATGAATTATCATCTTATAAGAAAGGAAGAACATGGTATATAAAGAAGAAAGATTATTTTATAATATAATTTTAGAAATTTATTTTATCAAAAGATGACCAAATGAAACATATTGAATCGTTTTTTGAGGTGATTTAATTTTTCATTTTTATTAGTTACTTTTTTTCTTGTGTTTCTATGACCTATGTAAAAAAACCAAGAATTATAATAATATTATTTTTTGCAAATTGTATAAGTGATAAAGGCCATAATTTTTTCTTAAATTAAACGATTTGGAACAAGTCTAAAAGTATCATCTACCGTCCTTTTTCTCTCTGGGTCAATTCACAATAAAGACCCATATATTTCAACAAAGTAAGTCAAAAGAATATTTCAAAGTCCTCCTCCTTAAATTAATATTTTTATAAATTAGATTTTTCTTATTTTCTCTCTCTATTTTATTTTTTTAATTTATTATCTATCCGCACCCAATTCCCTTATATATTAAGCATTTCTTTAAGATTATCTCGTCACATGACATGAAAAAAATTTAGTCAATAGAGAAGTCGGAAGCGTTCTAGACAAGTAAACGATGACCAAAAGACGAAATTAATTTTCGAGCCTTTAAACTCGTTAGTTTTATTTCATCCCCCATCAAACCGCTCGGTACGTCACGATCCAAATATCACTCTAAAAATTGAATATTTGAGAAGAGAATTTTTTAATTTCATTTCTATTTTCTAAAAAAATACTTTATATATATATATATATATAAATAATTGAACATGTTTTTTCTAATTCAACAAAATTTGTCTACTTGAAAAAAAAATTGAACATGCAATTACAATTACAAATAGGAAAACCCATATATATGAAAGTTGTCATTACTATTATCCAAGAGATAAAAGATAGATATTTGTTTGACTTTGACTTGTATCATAATCACATCACAAAGGCTTCAGAGTGCAAATGACCTTATACCCACAATAATTATTTTTGAGATTATCCAAATTAAACAAAATTTATAGTATAGGAAATCTATAAAATACTGTGCTTAGCTGTGGTCATTCCACAACTCATTTCCATCTTTTTAGAATGTTAACAACAAAAGATTTAATTTAAATGACCTCGATGACTTGGACTCTGTTGCTTTCTTATAATATTCTCAGATAATAAATATTCATATTTAAAACATATATATATATATATGTATAATTTTAGATATTTATATTAATTATTCATTCTATCAGATTAACTCGCCGGTCCAATTACTGATTAGTAATGATCACATCGTTGTTCGACTGTACTTGAAGTGCTGCCTCTATATTTAACACCACTTGTTATTAATTATCTTATGAAGTAAACTTTTATTTCGTATGTCACATCCTTCGCTATGAGTCTCGAATAAGGATTGCAAGAAACATCGAGGAAGATTCGCCAGCCCATTCCAAACCATTTATCACGTCAATAGATGTTGGAGTGCGGGAACGGTATGTCAACAACACCGGTCTTTGAGATTGATCAGCCCTCGAGGAACGTTCAGTGTCATTCTATAAATGGATGTATGGAGCCACCTTCCAACTTCACGACCTCAAACTTCATCATCTCTGAAAGCTTACTCAATGGCTGCTAGCGGTGGCTGCAAGGGCAAATCTATTCGCTCAAAGCATGTCACCATGCTCACGGCCGTAATTATGAGCTTCGGAGTCATCTCCTGTTGTCTCGGCCATGGCGGGGGGGATCATGATGGCCATCTCGGGGCGAAGGGGGGAAGCTGCATAGAGAGCGAGAGGAGAGCTCTCCTAGACATCAGATCCGACATGTATGACTCTTCTGGCGAAAGATTCTCTACTTGGATCGGTGAAGATTGCTGTCGTTGGAGAGGAGTGGCCTGCGACAACACCACCAGCCATGTCATCAAACTCGACCTCCACTATCCTTACTCCTACACAGACAATTGGGATGATGAGGTTAGCATTTGCTTCGCGGTGAATGAGATGGGTGCGAATAAGGTAAATCCCGCTTTGCGTGATCTGAAGCATTTGAAATATCTGGATTTGAGCATGAATAATTTCTTTGGCTCCCACATTCCCCACATGATTGCTTCACTTGTGCATTTGGAATATCTTGACCTATCCAATGCTATGTTTGATGGACTAATACCTCCTCAACTGGGGAACCTCTCCAACCTACACTACCTTGATCTTGGAGGACGTGGAGTTAATTATCTACGAGCTGATGACCTTGATTGGCTCTCTCGAATGTCTTCTCTAAAATATGTTGATATGAGTTTTGTCACCCTCTCTAAAGCAACAAATTGGTTTCACCAAGTTAATTGGATCCCCGGTCTTAAAGTATTACGCTTGGGGTGGGCAAATCTCCCTTATGTTCCATCACCTTTGCCCTCTTTTAATCTGACTTCGATCGTCAAGCTGGATCTCTCTGGTTATTTCAACTTGAACACAACAATTCTAAGATGGTTCTCTCATGCTAGCAGCCTTGCATATCTTGATCTTGCTTACTGCAGTGGTATTGATATCGATTCACTACAAGTCACTCTAGGAGCCCTGACTAATTTGAAAGACTTGGATTTGCAATACAATGGTATCGAAGGAGAAATTTTTGGAATAATAATGAATGTGAGCAGGAGCTTGAAGCATTTGGATTTAAGTAGGAATTTATTAAGTGGAGATATTACACAAATCTTGTGGAGTCTTGGGCCCCTGGAGTACCTTGCATTAGATGATAACGAGCTCAAAGGACATATTCCAAAAATGATGAAAAATTTCACAAGCAGCTTGAGATATTTAAATTTGAGATCTAATCACATTACTGGAGAAATTCCACAAGGTATGGGGAATCTCACCAATTTGAAATACTTGGATCTCTCAAACAATAATATTACTGGAAGTATACCGATGGCTTTTGGTGATCTAATCAACTTGGAGAGCTTATTCTTGTTAGGAAATCAGATTTCAGGACAAATACCAGAAACGATCGGGAATCTTCAAAATATGCAATCTCTATATTTAACTGATAATTTTATTACTGGGCAGATGCCAGAGACCATCAACAGACTCTACAACTTACAAATCCTGGATGTATCATATAACCACTTGACAAGGTTAGTACCTGGGACTTTGAATGAGCTCTGCAATTTGAGTTGTATAGATTTATCACATAACTTGTTGGGAGGTAATATCACTGAAGCACACTTTTCCAAACTCACCAACTTGAAACAATTGGACATATCTTATAACTCCTTGAATGTGATCCTACCTGATGATTGGTTTCCACCTTTTAATGCATACAGTATTTTCATGATCTCATGTCAACTGAGAACTAAATTTCCTGCTTGGATTCAGACACAAACAAATTTGGAAGATCTTTCTTTATCTGGAGTTGGACTCTTAGGCCACCTTCCAACTTGGGTTTCAGATTTCTCAAAACGTTTGTTGAATCTTAACTTGAGTTCTAATAACTTGAATGGCCCACTACCCTCCGTTGCCAATAACATCATTGATCTCTCCAATAACTCATTTGTTGGACCCATTCCATTAAGTTTTGCAAATGCCTCGTACCTTCAAATTTTATCTTTATCTCATAACAATATCAATGGCAGTTTTTCTCCCTTTTTCTGCAATCTAAATTATCTCCAAGTCCTCGACATATCAAACAATAATTTATCTGGAAAAATACCAACATGCCATAAATCATTCCCAGCTTCTCTACGGTCTCTGCATTTGAACCACAACAACCTATCAGGAAAATTTCCTTCCTTCTTGAAACATTGTGCAAACTTGGTCACTCTCGACCTTAGTGAAAATAATTTGTCTGATGAAATACCAACGTGGGTGGGAGAAAACCTTTTATCCTTGAGAGTTCTTAGTTTGAAGTCAAACCTATTTTATGGTACCATTCCAATGCACATAGCAAATCTCACTTCTCTTCACTATTTTATGGTACCATTCCAGTGCACATAGCAAATCTCACTTCTCTTCAGGTTTTGGATCTTTCTTCCAACCATCTTTCTGGTAGCATTCCTTCGTCTCTAGGAAATTGTAGTGCTATGGTTGAGATACAACATGACATTACATCATTGCGATTTCTTTTTAATGGTAGCGGTTCCTATGGCGAGAGCATAGTAATAACAGCCAAAGGATATGACATCCAATACACCACAATTCTCTCACTTGTAACAAGCATAGATCTATCAAATAATAATCTTTCCGGCGAGATCCCAAGAGAGCTAACAGACCTGCATGGATTGCTTTTCTTGAACTTATCCAAGAATCATTTGAGAGGAACCATTCCAGAAAAGATTGGTTCCATGGAACAACTGGAATCACTTGACTTATCAATGAATAATCTCACAGGAGAAATTCCTACCAGCTTTTCATCTCTCAACTTCCTAAGCCACTTTGATCTCTCTCACAATAACTTGTCAGGAAGAATTCCAACAGCCGGTGGTCAAATGTCGACCTTTCTTGGCGACCCGTCGATCTATGATGGTAATGAATACCTTTGTGGTACGCCACTGCCAGAGTGCCCTGGTGATGCAGCTCATCAAAGTCCACCTCATGAACCGGAAGAGAAAAACGGTGACAGGCTTGAAACAGTGTGGGAAATTATCGGCATCGTCATGGGTTTTGTGGTTGGTTTTTGGAGTTTTGTTGGAACAATGATCATGAAACAGAGCATAAGGATTGCTTTCTTTCGATTAATCGACAAGGCTTACGATTGGTGCTACGTGCATTTGGCAGTCGGATGTGCAAGGTTAAAGTCCAAACAGCAAAGTGTGACTTGATCCATCGGTGGCAAGAACTGAAGAGTTTACTGTGACATCTTAAGGAGGTCTCAAGTTGCTTTTCCAGTTAGTAATTCCAGCTCGTATGTTATGGTGTAATGTTGTCAGAATGAAGAAGGAAAAGGGTATCGCAGTTGATGGCCTTTAGCTTCATTAGTATGAGTGTGTTTGTTCTAATCAGTTCAAAAACTTCATCTACCGTCGTTCTAATCAATATGTTCAAGTCAGTCATCCCTACCGTTGTCTTTATGGCATTATAATCAAGCAGAAAGAAGTATGCTGAAGAGCTTATTATTACATCTTGAGGTCGCAAGCTGCTTTCAAGTAATGCGGTATGTAATCACCATGCAATGCTGTCAGAATAAAGAAGGAAGAAGTATCAAGTAATGCATTCCTTCTAATCTCTTCAAATACTTTTTATCTACCGTCGTTCTGTTATCGCTTTCCTTTCGATACATTGCCTCGTTAATTGGATGTCGATACATGCTTTTCTTTGTGTTATTTTATATGGCAGCTTCTGTTGGCAATTTTAGTAGTCTTCTGTTGACATCCATTGCCATGCTCGATCTCTCTGGTTATTAGAACTCAAGTAATGCATGTATTCTAAGATGGCTCACTAATGCTAGCAGCCTTGCACACATTGGCAATCTTCAAAGTCTGCAGGTTTTACATCTGTCTCGTAACTCTGTTACCGGGCAACTACCAGAAACAATTGGCAAACTCGACCTCTTGCAGTTCTTGGACATGTCAGATCAACCACTTATCGGGGCAGATGCCGAGGACTTTAGGTTTGTCGAGTTGTAGTGGAGGAGCAGCCTTGTCATACTTAAGTATTGAGGGCAACAAATTTAATGGCATTATTCCATTTAATTTGGTCAATTATCTGGAATGTACAGGTTGGACCTCTCCTCAAACTCACTAGAAGAAGGCGACATCACTGAAGCACACTCTGAATTCTAACAATTTCAATGGAGAGGTTACAGATGTAGTTGATGGTTCGTCGAATTGTACTGGAGGAGCAGCCTTGTCATACTTAAGTATTGAGGGCAACAAATTTAATGGCATTATTCCATCTAATTTGGGTCAATTTTCTGGAATGTACAGGTTGGACCTCTCCTCAAACTCACTAGAAGGCGACATCACTTAAGCACACTTTTCCTAGCTCCTTCAACTTGGAAATTTTGGACATATCTTTACAGCTCCTTCAAATTGGCTTCCCCTTTTTAATGCTTCATTTATTGACATGAGTTTCTGTCATATAGGAACGAAATTTCCTACTTGGATTCGAAGCCAAACTAATTTGAGAAGCTTTCAACTATCTGGAGTTGGACTGGCGGGCAAAGTTCCAGCTTGGTTCTCGGATATGTCTACAGGTATACAATATCTTAGCTCGTCCGACAATCATTTGACAGGAAATATTCCTTGTAGCTTTTCTACTCTCACCTTCCTGAGCCACTCGAGTCTCATCTTACAACAACTTGTCAGGAAGCATTCCAACAAGCAATCAAGTGTCCACGTTAAATGACCCCTCAATCTATGTTGGAAACAAAGACCTTTGCGGTACGCCACTGCCTGTGTGCCCTGGAGATGTTGCTTATCGAAGGAGTATTAGAAATTACAAGCATCGTCATGGGATTTGTGGGGGGCTTTTGGAGTTGTTTTGGCATAATGATCATCAAACAGTCCCTACGGATTGCTCTCTTCCGTTTGACCGACAACACTGGTGATTGGGTCTCGGTGCAGTTGGCAGTAAAGTTTGCAAGGCTGAAGTCCAAATGGAAAAGAACCACACGAACTGTCGCAGGAAACTTGGGTGGCACATTTACCATTACAGCTTTAGATCATACGGTCCTTTCCACTAAGTCGCCCATATGTTTTATCATGTAATGCTATCAGCAAAAACAACTCGAACTGTCTGTGCTGTTCTATATATGTTTCATGTATTTGTTTAGCATACTGGGGCTTGTCCATCTATGGTCATTTGGAAGCTATGGTAATTGGAGATGAATCACCAACAAGTGATGCTGCTCACTGAAGGAAGTTTATGATGGATTGATTCACTCAGCCACAGTGATCATGATAAAGGTATAACTTCTATAGCTTTGCCTAAAACTATATTCATAAATGGCTGTCCTTCCCATTGCCATCAACCTGAAATAAAGAATTCTGCAAGTATTTCTGAACATGCATTTAGATCTTAATATAGAGATCGTAACAGGTGATTTCATCATCTCAAAGCACTTTTATCTGGTCGGTTTATTAATACTATATCATATTTGAAGCAACACCAAAACTCAACCACTGATAAATATATTCTTAGCACAAAATCAATGCCTTTCTTGTTTATGTTTCTACTGTCATTTCTATGCTTAATGAAAATAGATTATGAGGGTAATTAGCTAATTCCATAGATTAAGAAATAAATCATCTACCTGCCAGTCTCATATCTTGAATCCATCTGCCATTTGGATTATCTTCTTTTCCCAGGAGATCAAATTGATATATTATTAGTTGAATTTGTCCAGCCTGCCACCCTTCCTATTGCTACTGTCTCTGAAGGCAGTGAAACTTAATTTGCAGCGTCAATTATTTGTTTCTTGTCCAGAAACAATC
>LVTN01001779.1:11281-32522 GCA_001649415.1 Musa itinerans
GCAGCGGCACAGAGCAGCGGCGCAGCGGCACAGTGGCGCTGCCCACCCTTTACTGCGGCGTAGGTGTATGCAGGCAGCGGCGTAGGTGTACGTAGGGACGGGTTTCTCGAACTCGCCCTCCCCGAGCGCACTACTGCTGCCGAGGTTCTGCGATCACCGAGCGCACTACTGCTGCCGAGGTTCTCCGATCACCGAGCGCACTACTGCTGCTGAGGTTCTCCGATCACCGAGCGCACTACTGCTGCCGAGGTTCTCCGATCACTGGGGCTATGGCTCTGATACCATATTAAAAGAGATAGAAGAAGAAATAATTATTGAATAGATTGATTGTTATTAATATATCCCCCTTCCTTTTATACAGGTTAGAAGGGAGAAGTTTCCTCAACAGGTTAGAGGATTTCCCTCAACAGAGTAGAGAGATTTCCTCAAACAGTTAGGAAAATCTCATCTACTTATCACTATCATCACAGAAATTTATAATATAAAAATATGAACCATTAATATAAATTAAGTAAATCGATTACATCATAACAAGACTGTGTAAAAATTTGTATAATGAAATTTCAAACCTTCAATTTAAAATAAATGTATTAGATATATCATGATCATGATCAGAGTAATATCGTTAGTTTTATGTGTCATTTTGCCATTTAGTTTTTGATGGAAAGTGAGCAGTTGAGTTTGCTTTCTCACTTGCTCTGTACGGCCCTTTTATAGGCCGTTGGGATGTCAAGCTCGTGGAAAAGACAATGGGCAATAAACCAAACAGGAAGCGGAAATGGAGAACAGAATCCAAGACTCCGAGGCGCAAAACGACAGCAGCCGACGAGACCCTGAGAAAAAGTCATGCACTGATCTGAATGTCACACGCTACACGCCCTGTTTTCCCAATGAGATGTTCTCATGGTCCAATCCCTCAACTATACCAAAGTGCGCATTGCTCTGTGTTTGTTACCCGAGTCTCTAATTGTGTTTTAAGATCTCTTACATGTTGCCTTCATGTCCGTGTGCTAGATGAACTTAATCGCATGCCAACTGTTTGAACTTATGTCTTGCTTACTTCTTCCTCAAGATACGGTGTCTTTCTTATGATGGATTCAGAAGGTTGCTTGACATACTTATTATATGTTATTCGGCTGGGTTTCTCGATTCAGATGATGAAAATGGTACATTAGCTACATTGCCAGCAAATTATTTGCTCCAATAAGTCCATAACTGTGGCTACCACGAAGCTTCATCTTCATCATAAAGAATAGTTCTTTGATTTGTCCATTTGAGACCTTCACAGAGTTCAAAGATATGTTGAACATGATCAGTTCGGATGACGACACCAGGCTCTGTATTCTTCTTACTCTCCTCTCTTATTATTCGAGATATCACACCACTTGGAAGATGCAACATGCATGGTCATGCACTGTTGCACTGTAGAAAAGCTTGTTCCTACCACTTGCACCAACCAGAAGTACCTGCTAAATCTTTTGTTCCTTTCATGACTAGCTTGAGGATATCCATCTGCTTTGGAGCCATGGAAGCTTGTCTTTGGCTTGAATAAACATTTTTGTCCCAGTATAAAACATTACAAGGTGTTAAAGAAAAAGAAAATAATCATACTTTATCTTGATATAGACTCTGGATGCTTTGATAAGTCAGAACATTCAAATAAATTAAACACGTAACCTACTCAGCTATTGATTGTATGCAGCAAGAAAGGCCAATTATTTAGTTTTGTTGTTAGTATTCTAGTCACTTCATCACCTGCCACACACTGAAGGACTTCATGTGCGCTTCTATAGAAGGTAGAGTCCTCGGAACCAGAGTGTTCCGTAAAAGCCACTGACAATCATGTCCCATGTCATGGAGGGAAACTTCTAACCCGACCCTCCTTTGTCCACATCTTAGTGCTTGTAGATTGACGTGAATAGAACATTATCTAGTCAAATAAACAATTTTTATGAGCAGGTGAGACTGCATCAACCTAATATGATAATCTTTTTTTTTTTTGCTGTTGTTTTCTATTTTGGACAATGGTTCTTCAAGGATCAAATAGTCTATCTTGATATGGGAGTGATTTGGAGTGCTTTGCCACTGAAATTGGTAACTGTGCCATCATTTTCTTCATCAAATTTTTTATAACCTTGTTTCATGGGCTTTCTTGTGACAAAATTGTCTTGGATCATTTAGATTTTCTACAAGGTTTTCCTGCTCTGATAATATCATTTCATATTGGGTGGTGGAGCAAGTATGGAGAAGCTCTTGTGGACTTGTATGAGGATAAAAATCTCTTTTGCCATAAATTTATTATTTTAAATGGAATAATTAGGATATATTGACATGATTTGGATCTTGTCAGAGTATGTTAATGTTTGGAACATATAAAGAAACCTGAAACAAAATGCTTTACTTTGTCATTTTGTTACTATTTGCTATATCATTATATGTGTTGCTGTACTGACAGTGTTAACTTTATATGAACTGGTACAGACTACATATCATGCTTACATGCAGCAAAGTTCTGTGCCAAAATGGTGATATCATTGTGTTGAACTGGCTCGATGACAATGCAGGTTGGTACAGATTCCATGTAGACAAGATTTGGTGAGTATCTAAGAAACTAAGATGGGACTTTACTAGCACAAAAGCATCCTAAGAATTTAAAATCGTTTCGAACAACCCTCAAAGTTGTCTTAATGTGAAGGAATGGCTACTAACTTCTCAGCCACGAGGGGCTTGTCGAAGTGTCTTTTTGATTGAACACTTAAATAACAACATTTGAAGATATTGTGAGTTTAATCCTAAGCGAGTGATATGCCCAGTCTTATAATGATAGGCATGTGATAGTTCAAATGCCTTGTCTTATAATGATAAGTTTCAGGTTAATGCAAATTACATCATAAATTTCTGCTGATGATACCGAAATTTGTCTCACGTTCAAGTATTTTTCGTATCTCTTTAATTAGTTTGCTTGTGTTTATTACTAAAACTTTTAACAAAAAAATTTTCTCCTGTCAATCAGGGGAAACCAGTTATTAGTATTGTATTGCTCAATCATTCTGGCTAATACTTTCAACATTTTGAGTGATTGATCCAAATTTCTGCATTAATCACTCAGAATTCTTCTGAAGTTTTTAGCTGCAATCATTGGCTATGTAATGCACTTTACCCGGTGGCCGTATCACATGAGCAGATTGTCCAAAAATGCCCTATCATATGAGTAGTAGCGGAAAAACATGAAAGATGCAATTAAATACATTAAACACACAGATTGGTGATATCCTTACTAGAGTTATGCTTCCATTAATACTTTTTTTGAACATAAGTTGTTTCAGAGTAAGATAATAAGTCATGCAGCAACCAGTTTTATGATCTCACCTAAACACAGAAAATAATCGAGGGAAGATTGTTATTAATTCATCATGTGCTACAAGTACTACACAAATTTGACAATTGAGCTAGCAGAATGTATTGGAACAAAGTAGCCAATGAAATCAGCATTCTTATGGGGACAGACCAGCTGTCTGTTGTAATCATGTTCTCTTGGAGTCAAATGGAGAAACACTAAATTGTGGTGAAAGCCATTTGATAGGGTTCCTAGCTCATTCACTGGAGGAGCCACTAAAATTTAAATGATCATATCAATATGTCAATTGATGGTGAAAGCTATAGTGGATGCAGAAGAAACTGGTGCCACAAGTGTTTTAGAGCTTCATGTGGAAACACCTTATTAGAACAGACTCTGCTCCATGATCAAGCAATTCCAATGTGGTCCTTGGAGTGCTTATTCAGCATCATCAGTGGCAACGTCGGCCATACTCACCTAACGATGTTGATGTAACATGCATCAGCACTCGCAAAGCTTTTGCAATGATACGCGGTTGTCTTGGAGTGTAGTTTGTCTAGATTCTGTATGTTGGTCATGGAGTTGCCTGCAGATACGTGTTTCCACGGAGAGGGAGTGGCTTTTCAAACCCCCGAGAGATGCAAATGCGAAGATGTTTGGCTCGATGCTCGTTGTGGTCATCTGCAACTGATCCTAGAGGGAGTTCAGTTGCTACCAGAGCAGTGAAAGATGGATCTGTGTTGGCCTTTGATCCTATGTACAAAATTATAAACTAATTCTTCTGTAAGCCCTCAATTCTGAGGGACTGATGCCTCAGTATTGTTAGACATGAGCTAAACGATTCTCGCTGGAGTAGTAGTAGTCAAATTATGTCCGCTGTTCATTGGCATATGCCCCATGACTGTATTTTGATCAAATTAGTACATAATAAATATAGTTTCTGGAGTAGTTATTTACTAGAATAGTTTAGTTTATGTGTTGTTCTTTCTATGAGGTCAATGTCTCAATAGGAGGAGTCTGATTTGAAGAAATGACATGTGCAATCTACAACATTGCACATACAACACCCAATCCAATAATAAGTTTCTGAAATCTATGTTGAATTGCATTATACAATTCAAAATTGAACAGAATCTTACCTGGGCTTGACAAAATCATTTCAGCATTGACCATAGATTGAAGGAGGAGCCCTTCATTTTGCATCCATGTGGCTTATAAAAAAGGGTGCCTTCTGCAAATGATTAATCGCCAATGTTCAAAAACTCCGTTTATACATGCTCTTGGTCAAAGAATTTATGCTGTATTCTTGTAACCCAAAGCTTAGAGTCCTCGCTTCCGCTGTTCCCATTTTGAGCTTTTAAGATCAAGGATAATAATGTGATGTGACCATAAAAAGGTTAAAAGGAATTAGAATAATGTATTTGATCGATTAGCAGCATTAAAAAAAAGCTAATACTTACTACTTTCTGCTGTGGAAATGCATCTAGTGCTGGTCCATCCTATAGACCTTAAAAAGTCATCCTTCAGCATCAAATCAACCAGGTTATTTACTACATTCTTCTGAAAAGAAGTGCTTAGCATTTACCAAACTTTCACTTGGAGATTGTTAGCCAATCCCCTACTTTGTCTCCATCTAGATTTCTGCAACTTTCAACCAATCTACTTAATTATATGCATCTCTATAAGGTGGGGACACCCCCACTTTTTTCCTATATATATATACTATGTGTCCCAGCATGCACTTCCTCCACCACTACTCTCCCTTTCTTAAGCCTAGATGGGTCGTCTTCTTCTTCGTCTTCTTCTTCTCCTCCAATTCCTTGTCCTCCTCATGCTCCAATCCATCAATGCCCAGCCTTCTCCAGGCTACTACCCAAGTTCTAGGATCTGGCCAATGAGATTCTACCAAGGCTACAGTTACCTCTGGGGTCCTCAGCACCAATCGGTGTCCCAAGATCAGTCCTCTGTAACAATATGGCTTGATAGAAGCTCAGGTCTGTCATTCCTGCCACTTGCAGTATATGATCTTTCTCCACTTGTGAAAACTAGCAATTGTACCTCTTTCTGCTTGACTAAGAAGAAAATATCTATGTAGGAAGTGGATTCAAGTCGAATCGCCCTTACCGAAATGGCTACTTCGGAGCTTCGATCAAGCTCCAAGGTGGCTACACTGCCGGAGTGAACACAGCTTTCTATGTACGCTAGATAACTTAATCATCGATTCAGTACCATTTGCTGTCTCGTTCATGCAGTAGTGGCTGTGCTTGTAGCTCTCAAACAATCAAGCTCACCCTGGCTTCCATGACGAGGTCGACATCGAGTTCCTCGGCACAACTCCTGGTAAGCCATACACTCTGCAGACGAACGTGTACGTGAGAGGAAGCGGCGACGGCCGCATCATCGGCCGGGAAATGAGGTTCTACCTCTGGTTCGACCCCACCGCCGACTTCCACCACTATGCCATCCTCTGGAACCCTGACGAGATCATGTGAGTGCTCCACCGTTGTGTTCTACCATCACCTGAGCACATGATGCTGAACTCGTTCATCCATCCCTGCAGATTCTTCGTGGATGATGTGCCGATAAGGAGGTACGCGAGGAAGATGGAGGCGACGTTCCCCGATCGGCCGATGTGGGTGTACGGCTCCATTTGGGACGCGTCGTCGTGGGCGACGGAGAACGGCAAGTACAAAGTCGATTACGGTCACCAGCCGTTTGTTGCGAGGTTTACCGGCTTTAAGACAGCAGGGTGCTCGGCCTACGCGCCGTGGAGCTGCCGCCCGGTGTCGTCGTCCCCGGCTGGCTACGGCCTCAGTTCTCAACAGTACGCCGCCATGCAGTGGGCTCAGAGGAACCACATGATCTACAACTACTGTCAGGACTACAGCAGGGATCACTCCCTCACTCCTGAGTGCTGAAGCACATCATTGTTCCAGTTTGCTCTGATGTTTCATTGGTTTCTTCCTGCAAGGAAGAGCTGCCCTGCTACTACCGTGTGTTAGTAGTTGAGGCGTTTGTGGTTTTCCTCTTCTTCTTCTTCTTCTTCTTCTTCTTCTTCTTCTTCTTTACCTTCTTCTTCTTCTTCTTCTTCTTCTTCTTCTTCTTCTTCTTCTTCTTCTTCTTCTTCTTCTTCTTCTTCTTCTTCTTCTTCTTCTTCTTCTTCTTCTTCTTCTTCTTCTTCTTCTTCTTCTTCTTCTTCTTCTTCTTCTTCTTCTTCTTCTTCTTCTTCTTCTTCTTCTTCTTCTTCTTCTTCTTCTTCTTCTTCTTCTTCTTCTTCTTCTTCTTCTTCTTTACATTATAAGGTTGTGTTGTCTATGTAATGCTATTCTACACTGAAGAGGTCTCTGCAAGTATCAATCAATATGAAAGCCTTCATTCCCATGAAGTTTGAACTCTATGGACCAACCGAGTCATGGACTCTCTTCATCCCTTCTACTTTCTCTGTTTCCCTTTTGTTTCTGTATCAGACCTTTCTGTTCCTTGATGCTAACATTGATCTTTTTGAAGTGAAAAATATTGAGCTAGATTCGGCCCAATTAAAACTCATATCTTTTTAATCATGAATATTGGGATATATACTGGTTTTAGGACTCAGAAAATTAACTCAATAATTAAGTTGATTTCCCCTGCCTCCTAGCAGTCCCAACTCCTGCAATCCATCTACCAGAAGATTGTAGAGCTGTTTAGGCATGGCATTTAAAACAATTTAGCTCCCATGCACAATTTAGCTTTGGATAGCAATCTTCTTGAATCAAGCTGATAAAAGATGTGTTTTGTAATATCAATACTGATGAGCAGAGCAACATTGATAAGAAAGAATTCACAAGAAATGCTGTGGCGAAATAAAGATCTTTGAAGTTGATCCTTAAGCATACATACAGAGCATGATCTTCCTGAATTGGACATCCAAGTTTGATTTCACTGTGACTGACAAGCTTGTGCATTTAAACAAGCCATTCACTTTCTTGGTGAGGATGTGATAAAAGCTTTCCTGAATTGAAGGAAACATGTGATTACTGAAGTGTGAGAACTGATACTAACATTAACAACCAATATCTTGTATGAAACTAAGCTAACAAACATGTCACCACTACTAGCAATTCAGATTATAACTTTAAAAGTTCAATTCACATAACAAATCATTAATAGTTCCCTTTTTGTTCAATTTGATTATTTCATTCGAGTATTACATAACACGCATACTAAATGATTCCCTTCATCTTCAAATATTAAATTTGATGGAACTATTATGTTCTTATCTAATCATGGAAATATAATCATTGCTTATATGCAACATCAACTATTTGGCTCTAACCTTGGGAATAGAAGAAATACAACTTCTTAATTAAATGCACCTGCTACCTCTTTGATATTAAAAATTAAAAAAGATATCATCATATCTTCTCCACAACAGGTTGCACAATCAATCTTTTGATAAGCCACTATTTCATCATAGTTTACACACGAAAAATGTAAATAGAAATACAATTATTTAATTACCAAAAAAGTAGGAATGGAGTTGGGCTCAGATTATAATTGGATTATGTCTCTTTGGAAGAACATCAACCAAATTGCATTCTCTTTCTGATGTGAAACAAGTTGAGACCCAACCCAAACTTTACATTCACCGGATCATAATTTAGCTTCTCCTTGGTCTTTGATCTTTGGGCCTATTGACCTCTCCAAGTGCCCTAATTTTTTGTCACAAAAGAGATCATAATTATCTAAAACCTTTTAAGACAAGCATGATGAGATATATAGATATGAGGATATAACTTAGTTGATAAAAACATTAACCGTTAATAGTAAAATCATGGGATTGAATCCGGTCTTAAATATCTTTGAAAAAATTATCATACCTATTGCTACTCCTAGTCTATTTTCTGACCATTTAATATATCAAGAAATTAAATTGATTTTTATATTTTGCTATAACGATTCATATTCCACCATTCCATATAAAATCAACTGTAGATTAACTTGTTCTGGTTTGATTTTGAGGTAGGCTGGATAGTTTTTTTTTTTTTAATATATAATGTCAGAAACTAATGTTTAAATAAATTACTTTTACAAAATTTGGAGGCAGGAATTCTGCAAGTTGTTGAAAGAATTACTGAAGATGGAATAAATTTATCAAGAACTCATTTCCTCAAAATTTGTATGTGTCAGAGCATATGGTTGTCACTGTTGAAACTGTGAATAATTGTTCCATCTAGGGTTTCTTCTAGGCTGAGGATCTTGAAAACTATGGCATTTCTTTAGTGAAGTCAGACTGGCTTTTATATTTGGAAACATGCAGATGCATTGTAGAAACAGAACCAGAAGAAAGGGATGCTTATTAGTTCAGTTATTCCTGGACATCAATGAGAAGATAAAAAACTTAATGTTGATCTTAATTTTGGTGAGTCAATATTGTATCTGATGAGAAAACTGATCCATTAATTTTATTTAATTTGAATTATTCATTTTAAATTTATATATAAATTATAATGATAATGTCGGGAAGAAAAAGCATACACATGAGATTCAACCCATAGGTATCTTTGATGTGTGTTTTGTATATTGTCCATGGGCATTTCTTTTCTAGAGTCCTTTATTATATCTATATCTAGATCGGTTTTGATATGATTTATCACGATCTGGAAGAGAAAATTAGTTCACTAATTCTATTAAATCTAATTTCTTAACCTAAAATAGCTACCTGAAACCAAATTAATTTTAGTAAACCCATTTGCTTATGCATAACTTCTTCCATACTTGAATGACATTAATTAGCAAGGGAGCCAAATGAACTTGTTCATGTCACTATTAATGAGTCCTATGTCCGTATGTTGGAAGTCACTATTAATCAGTCAACCATATTCTTGTCAGCACATGAGCAAGGGACCAGTGAACTTATTCATCTCAGCATCGATGAGTCTTCAATGTTTATGTGCACTAAGCTCCAATAACTCTAAGGAAGCTTACATCTCGGTATTGATGCAACCTTGCTGTTGTTCTTCTCCGTGGCAAATCACTTTTTCCAAGTTTTTCTTCTTTCTTATCCGTTGGAACATCTAATGTATTATGGACCAGTTTGATTACAAGTTTTATGAGTGCGCAAAATCCGAGTAAAAGTCCAGTTCAATAAATCTGTAGCGATGCTTGAGGAAATACTTAATTTGAACACCATATATATATATTTTATTTTAGGGTTAAAATCCATTTACCTCATGATTTTGATCATGCACTTAACTCTTATATTTTTAAAAATATAACATATAAATTCCTCCTGTTGAATCTAAATTAATAGACATTAGCATCTGTTTATATAGTATATTGACTCATAATAAATTATTAATATAATAACATATATAATTTAAGATTATGATTTATTTTAATCCCTGTAGTTTTGGTCATGAACCTCTGAACCTCTTATGGTTTACTCATATTTAAAATAATCTATATATTTTCAAACACAGTAAAATATAAACCCCTCTCGTTAAATATGAGTTAACAAACGTTAGAATCTGCTTATGTGGCATGCTGACTCACAATAAATCATTGATATAATTACATATGTAATTTCAGTTTAAAAAAAAAAACTAAGATCTCAATCAATGACGGGAGGTGTCATTGTGGAAGTTGTTAGGAAACTTAAGGTAGCATCACATGTGCAATGGAAGAACAAAAAAATAAAATTTCAGAATTTCTTGTAGAAAAGGTTTCTCATCATCATACGAAGATTGATGCGCAAAAACCTGCAAAACCAAAAACTGCATGTATGTGAAAGATGTGTTATCTAGGAAGATTGTATATCATTGAAAACCTACAGATTTGTGGAAGAGGATGAAGAAGGTCAACTATCCTCTTTTCTAGCGTTAATCCACATGGTAGGTGCTATGAAGACGTTCATCAAATCACTGCACAATCCTCCTTTCTTTGTACACCACGCGATCAAGAAAGGGCTAGCCTTTCTTGTTATTCATATGCCCCAAACTGAGGCTATTGGCTAAGGAGGAGAGAGAGAGAGAAGTATAGGAGGTGGCAGCCAAAAATGGTTTAGCCTATGCCCCTTTGGTTCTCTTCTATTTATAGAGGTCCCTATCAAATTAACCCTAATGGATCCTGCCGTATTAGGTACTGCATCTCTATCCAACTACTCAAGCCTCTTAGAATAATGGATCTCTACCCAATAATCCCTCATTAGCTCTTATTGGTTCTTATATACAAGATCCAATAATTCAGGAGCTTATTGGATATCAAATAAAATAAGAGCTCCAACTAATATCTCATATCCGAACCTCTACTCATCGCAATACCTACCATATATGTGTGACCCTCTAGGCCCAATATTAAGTTGGCCATAAGTCATACTTATCATAATTCCTTCTAACTTAGTAAATTATTATATCTTATAATAATTTACTTGACTCATTGACTATGGACGTACTAGGCTATTACGCCTAGTCCTAAAATGATATAGGCGAATCCAATCCATTAGACATATCTGTCCTCAATTATCATGTATTTATAGTTTCTCATCTATCTAATATCTCATAGACTATATACAAGGTATGGTGCTATCAAACCCACACGGTTTCTACTCGAGTCTCCCTCTAATTGGATTCTTTCGGAGAACTCTTTCTCTCCCAATCTGAATGATCATAGCCAGGGATTTACCTGAGTAAGAATACATATAATATTCCTCTCATAATACTGAGAATGGATAATCCTCTATCGACACTCAATAGCTCTCGTAAGGTTGGCTATCACTCCCGATGATCAGTTGTGTTAGATTTGAAACTTCTAGACCTATAAATTTGGTATCAAAGAGAGGAGTACTCATATAGGACATCCTTGGTATCTTAAGTCTAAGGACCAAATACACCATTGGGATGATGAAATCGCTGTTTGACAATGAGGTATCATCTACCATCCAACATTCCGTGAGCGGATCAATCAATAAACTCATTATACAATGAGCACCTATAGTATATCCCTAGTATCCCCACATAAATATTTATGAGAACAATCACCTCCATCATATGGATAGATATATAGCACACTAGTTTGTTTGGTTATTTCGATGTCCCTCTCGAGTAACCTATAATCGGGATTATTTAGGGTTTGTGTTTAAAGGTGAATTGGCTTATCACCATACATACAGCAAGCAACATAAAGTGAGAAAAAAAAACCAAATAAACAATAAGTAAAAAGAGTGTGTATCGTGTCACACATAACATCACTCACATAATTAGCTTGTAGGGCACCTATGATTATCAATCTTCCATTTGACCTAATGCAAATCACCTAAGTATCTGATCCCTATCAGACCTTTGTGATGCTCAAATATAATATAAGATCTTTATTAGTGGATCAATGATGTTATTTTCAGATGGAACTCTTTCCACTACTATATCTCCTTGGGCCATGATCTCCCTGATCAAGTGGAACCTCCTCAGAATGTGCTTGGATTTTTTATGAGACCTGGGTTACTTGGCTTGAGCAATTACCCCGTTATTGTCATAACAGAAGGGAATCAACTCCTTGCTATTTGGCACGACTCCTAGATCTGTGATAAACTTCTTTATCTAGACTCCCTCCTTTGCTGCTTCTACCATAGTAATGTACTCCATCTCTATAGTTGAGTCAGTAGTAGTATCTTGCTTAAAACTCTTTTAACATACTGCTCCTTCATTCAGGGTAAGTATATACCTTGAGTTAGACTTGCTATCATCGATATCGGACTAGAAAATAGAGTACATGTAGCCCTCAACCTTGAGACTACTTCCTCCATATACCAAAAAAAAATCCTTAATCTTTCTCAAGTACTTAAGGATACACTTTACTACATTCCAATGTTCCAAACCTCAATCTACCTTATATATGCTCATAACACTTAGAGCATGCACTATATCAAGCCTGGTATATAGCATAATATATACGATAGATCCTATCACACTTAGGATATCATATGTCCTATCGGTATGGGACCTCTATTTGAATTTTTTATGCAAAAACTTTAGACAATAGTGTCTATGTACTTAGATTGGGACAAGCCAAGCATCCTCTGTAGGGAATTCTAGGGCAACATCACATATGCAACGAAAGAATAGAAAACAAAAATCTCTAAATTTCTCAATGATGTATTCGTCGTCATGTAAAGATTGGTGCACAAAATCTATAAAACTGAAAACTACATATATGAAATTGATTATGTTTTACCTATGGAGATTGTATATCCCTAAATCTCTATAGATCTGTAGGAGAGGATGAAGGAAGTCAAGCGCCCTCCTCTCTAGCGATGATCAACACAGTAAGGTTGCGACGACGCTCCTCAAATCTCCAAGCCTACTATTTGAGGAGAAGGGGAGAGGAGAATAGGATGTGGCAACCAAGAGAAACTCTAGCCTATGAGTCTTTGGTTCCCTCTTATTTATAGAGGTCTCCTATCAACTTAACCTTAATGAATCCTGCTCTATTGGGTATTAGATCTCCATACAACTACCTAAGCCTCTTAGATTAGTAGATCTCTATCCAATAATCTCTCATTGGCTCTTATTGAATCTCATCCATATGATCCAATAATTTAAGGGCCTATTGGATATCCAATAAGATAGGGGCTTCGACGGATATATCATATCTATACCTCTACTCATCATAATGCCTACCATATGTGTGTGACTCTCTGGGCCCAATATCGAGCTGGCCATGAGTCATACCTATTAGAACTCATTCTAGCTCAGTGACTTATTATCTCCATCATAATTCACTTGACTCATCGACTACGGATGTACTAGGTCACTACGCTGCTGTCCTTAGATGATACAAGAGAATCCAATCCATTGGACCTATCTATCCTTAGTTATTGTGTACCTATAGTCCCTCATCCATCTAATATCTTAGAGACTGTATACCGGGTATTATGCTATAAGACCCATAGGGTTTCTACTCGAGTCTCGCTTTAATCGGATTCTCTCGGAGAATACTTTCTCCCTCAATCCAAATGACCCTAGCTAAGGATTTGTTTGAGCAAGAATATATGAGATATTTCTCTTATGACACCGAGAGCGGATGATTCTCTATCGACACTCAAATAGCCTTTGTAAGGTTGGCTACCACTCTCGATGACCAATTGTGCTAGATTTGGAACCTCTAAACCTATAAGTTTGGAACCGCCACTCCCAATGTACCTAAAGCTTCTCCAAGCTTCTATTTCGCCCTCTCCATAAGGTACTCTTTATAGTTCCTCTTCGAGTGCCCATCTTTGCCGTAGTGGAAGCATTGGCCTTTATCCTTTGTCAAGTCCCTTTTAGCAACATTCGCTTTACTCAGTCTATCCTTGCCTTTCTTAAGAGAATTTTCTCCTTCCTTTTCTTTTTGGTCTCACCAGTATAGAGAACTGACTTTTATTTCTTGATAGTGCTATTTGCCCTCATCAACATATTAAGTGCTAGTCATAGATGCCCTACAAGCCAATCACGTGAGTGATGGTACGTGTGACTTGATATTCAATCTTTTTACTTATTATTATTATTTGATATTTTATCACTTTATATTGCCTATTGCTTGAATATATTGTGATGTCCATGGATTTATATAATGGGAATCATATCATGATGAGATCACGATAATAGGACCGATTCGTATTTAAACACAGATCATAAATAATCTTGGTCATAGGTTACTTGAGAGGGATATCGAAATAACTAGACAGACTGGTGTGTTGAATACCCGTTCATATGATGGAAGCAGTTGGTCTCATAGCTGCTCATGTGGGGACACTAGGGATACAATACAAGTGCTCATTAGAGAATGAGTTCACTGATTGATCCGCTAAAGGAATGCTGTATATTTAATACCTTGATGACTTGAAACTATAATGATGCACAATGCATGAAATTTCTAATTAAAATCGATTAAAGTTGGAATTCAAGGTTGTGAAGTCAAGTTTATCTTTTCTCAAGTATGGCATATAGATAGGGGGAGTTAAGGTTAACTTCGTCATAAATTGGTTGTCATCATTAAAAAGGGGGAGATTGTTGAATCTCGGATTTTGATGATGAAATCAATTGAAAAATTATTGATCTAATCCATATGTTGAGAAAAGTGTTACAGGAAGGCATAAAGCAAGATGTTAGGCCGGAGTCAAATATCAGATGATACGTTGAAGATTCAGACTATGTGTCAATGGTTCGCCGGAAGCTCGCTGAGAGTTCATTAGGAGCTCGCTGAGAGTTCGACGGGAGTTCGTTGAGAGTTTGTCGAGAGTTCACTGAGAGTTCGCAAGGAGTTCGTTGAGAAGTTTGCCGGAAGAATAATTGACATACCGGACAAAGATTGCTTAGTTAATATTTTAAGTTATCATAGTTAGACCTTAAGTTGAGTTAGGATTGAGAGGTAATCCTAGTAACTCAGTTAGAGGCTGATTGGGCCCTTAACACGGCTGAATTGGGCCGGTTGGAAGGCCCATTCAGCCACTTGGAGTCATGTCCGGTGGTGGTACCGCCTGAGACCCTCCCTCCCAAGTGGTTTGGGCGATGGTACCACTAGCAGTTAATGTTGTCAGGCGGTGGTACCGCTAGAGCTCAGTCTTTGAGCTTTGTTAGGTGGTGGTACCACCAAATGTTAGTCTGCAGGCGGTGGTACCACTAGTACCCCAGAAATTCGGGATGAGACATTTTTTTGCTTCAATTTTGAAGCCATTGGGTCCTATAAATACCCCACCCTTTTCTGCATGAAAGGGCACGAAAGTTGAACAATATCTTGAAGTCTTGGGGTGTTAAAAGTGTTATAAAAGTACTAAGAGTCCTCCTCCTCCCTTTCTAAGTCTTGTGATCATTCAAGAGAGGTATGAGGCTTGCAAGGGTTGTCTCCTAAACTCGTGAAAAGGAGAAAGTGCTGTAAAGAGGGTGGTTGGTCTTCGCCCATTAAACGAAGACCATTAGTGGACGTCGGTGACCTCGACGGAGGAGGAATCAGAAGTGGATATAGTTCACAACGATCGAACCACTATAAATTCTGGTGTGCTCATTTCCATTCTGCTTTTTATTATTGCTATTACTTTCTAAGTTAATTTCTAGTTCATTTACTCTAAAGTCAAGCATTTTTCGAGATTGGTTTTCAATGAACACATATCTTACAAAACCGATGATTTTTTCTGCTACACTAATTCACCCCCGTCTTAGTGTCACTCTTGATCCTAATAGAATAATCACACTAGATGATTATGAACCACAACCTAATGTGATCAAGCCCGAGCTAGTGGGCCTAATCACTCATATCAATATCTATGTATGTAGCGGTGCATCTCTATATCATGTGATCGTCTATCTCATCCTTGTCGATTCTGTTGGCATCTCGACACATGTCCATACATCACGATCGTCCATCTCGGCCTTGTGGGTCTCGTTATCACTTCTACATTCCCGTTACACCTCCTCGTGTGATTACAACTTAATCATAGGCACGTAGGCCCGATAACAAACGAGAAATAAAATGGAGGCTCTAGGCCCCAATAATAATAATCACAAGTACACACATCATTTGACCCATGAGCATCCATCCACATATCATACATCACATGTATACATTATCATCATGTAGGACTACTAGATAATAACAATTATAATAATAATAAATTAAACTTTTTAATTAATTAATATTTTTTGAAATTAGGGATATACAGGAAATTTTTTAAATTCTAAAGGGTATTATGATAATTTGGACAAAATGACAGAACTAGAATTTCTCAAATTCATAGGGGTAAAATTATCTTTTTTCCCAAAAACCTAAACCTTTCTCAGAGCATATTAAAGAATAAATACGAAATCGAAGCTTAAACATCGTATTTGACATTGCATTCATATTATTCTTATCTAAAGCACATATAGAAACATATAACCAAGGATCTAGATATCACATCAAATACATAGAAGGTGTAGTAGGATCATAGACAAAATATGGTTCATATGCCATTGATATTCTCTAAAATATTTAATATGCTATTGATATGTTCCGAAATGCTTCCTATGCCTTTGAAATGTTCATACACTATTGATACGCTTTGAAATATTCCATATACCTTTGATATATTCTGAAATGTTTCATTTATAATTAATATGCACCAAAACATTTCATACGTCATTAATAAGCTTCAAAATGTTTTATTCGTTATTGATATGCTCCAAAACATTTCATACGCCATTGATATGCTCCGAAATGTTTCATATGCTATTGTTATGCTATGAAATGTTCTATATGCTATTGATATGCTCTAAAATATTTCATACGCTATTGATATACTCCAATTACTCTGTGCTCTATTTGTTATGAACCAAATATGTTTTGAATGAAATGACATTTGTGATTCTGTATCTAATGAGATAGTACCTAGGGATTTCTTGTATTCTGCCTTGCATTATGATACCTTATTTATTTGAAACTATCCCTTTTTGCTATTGATATGTTTGTCACTTGCTGAGCTTTTTTGCTCACTCCGTTGCTATATAAATCTTTCAGGTCAGCTTGTCACTCTTTGAGATATTTGTATTGGGCTGAGGCAGTGGAGAGCTATTCAGAATTGTGGGAAAATCTTATTGGTTGATATATTATGGTTATTGTTGTATAAGTATATTTTGAATATAATGAAATGTTGTCGATGAACCTGAATGGATATATCATGTAAAAGTATTAAAAGATCTCTCTTATTTAGAATTTTGGAATATTAAGTTTAGTTTACAATGATATGAATTGGTGATAAATAGTTGGAGTTCTAATTATATAAATTGTTTAGCTTATGGATTTGTAAGTGTTGCTAATGTTTTGTTAAGTTGGCTTGGGTTTCTATAAATGTGAATTATCGAGTGATGTGATATATGATTATAAACTACATACGTTTTATGAATGTGAATTTGACTAAATATTTCTTAGTGTCTTTAAATGCTAGTTTGGATCCTGGATTGATTTGTGATGAAAAATTTTAATATTATCGATTCGGGTGGAGCGGGGCGTGATAGAGGTGGTATTAGAGCATGGTTTGAGGATCACTGAAATATTTGATATGTTAACATGCAAAATATATTGAGGTATAGTGAACTATAGTGATTGGTGAAAATTTTCTTTGATGCATTTTAGGAATCTAGGATGACGAGGACATTTGGTCCACCTACTTCATATGTTTTTGATTAATTAAGTGGGATGAAAGGGTTGATCGGGGATATCAAATTAGAGTGGCGTAGCGGAAGCATGGTGAACCTAATACATTGGTGGCAGAATAGTGGATGTTGTGAATGGAGAAGATATTTGATATATGAAATTGTTTTGATAATCAAAACAATTTCTAGAGATTAAGGGTAGGAGTAGCAAGGACAAGTCTACCAATAAAAATACGATTGAAAATGAATCAGAAGGTGATAACAAGAAGGTCAAGATATCTGGATTTGAAAAGGGAAGTCACCCCGAAAGACTTAATCTTGTGTAAGATATGGGTTAAATTATGAAACAAGTCTATGTTTTTAGGTGACTAGAGCCTATTTTGCTTGTGGAAAGTTGGATAATAAAATAAAAGACTGCCCTTTGAATAAGAAGAAAGAGTCACTGCCTCCTAAATCATCAACCTATATCAAAGTAAATGTTATCACTAAATACAATTCTAAAGCTTTTGAATTAGAGGTCAAAAGTATTATTCATGTTTATGAAAGAATGCAAAAAATTGTTTGACCATGGGTCCCATCTATGATTTGATTCATAATATTTTGCTTACCACTTGGGCATTCAACCTAGACCATAGGGGTCGTAACTTCATCATGGGGTGCTTCGGTGTTAGTTAAGAAGACGGATGGAAAATTGAGACTTTATATTAATTGTAGACAATTGAATTAGGTAACCATAAAAAATAAGTATCCTCTACCCAGAAGTGATGATTTGTATGATCAATTACAGGGTGCATAGGTATTTTCTAAGATTGATTGGAGGTTGGGTTACCATCTATTGAAGATCAAGGAGGAGGATATTTTAGTCACTCTTAGATGATTGTGCAATTATATTCTATTGATCAAACTATTTGGGACTTGGAGGAGGAAATGAATAAAACGTATCCTCATCTTTTCATCGATTGAGGTATAACCAATTTAGAGGACTAAATTTTCTATTAAGGGGGGGAGAATGTAATATCCCTCAATTCTTAAATTTATTTATAAAAACTTATTTATAAATCAGAGGACCTATATGTAAATATAAAAATTTTAGTGATTAAATTGTTAAGTTGTAAAAAAAAAAACCTAAAATTGTGATTTTTATACCATCGCCTCTCTGTTTCCTCATGCGCATCTCTATTTCCTGCACAAGAAAATAGAGGAGGAGTGGGGTATCGGGGAGGAGAAAAAGGGAAGAAGAGAAGAAGAAGAGAAGAAGAAGAAGAGGGAGAAGAGAAGAAAAGAAGAAGAAGAAGAAGAAGGAGAAGAGAGGGAAGAGGGAGAGTGTGCCCGCGAGTAGGGGCGGTGCCCCTGTAGGTGGGCGCCCTTGCGAGCACGGTCGCCTCCGAGGGTGGGCGCCCCTATAGGCCTTGCCGCTGTTGCGGGCGGTTCTGCTCGCGGGCGCAATGCCCGTAATCACTGCCCCTTGTGGGGGCAGTGCCCATAGGCGCCGCTACCCCCGCAGTGTCTCTGCCCATGGGTGCAGCGCTCGCAGGCAGCGCCAACGGGTTGCTGGCCCCCATAAGCTATCGGTTGTTGGTCGCAAGCCTGCTACATGCAAATGGCAGCGCTGCCATCTACGAGGGCAGCAAGGGCAGCAACAATTGCTGCCCTTTCTCGCTTTTGCATCAACAATTTTGATCTCAAAAGCTTCTCCAAAACACAACACACGCAGTTCAAAACTAATCTTTCGCACAAACAACCTAGCTCTAATACCACTGTAGGGAAATCTAGGGGGTGTTATCACATGTGTGTTAGAATCAAGAGCGACATTACGAGGGGGGGTGAATTAGTGCAATGAAAAACTTTCTTGATTTCAGAAAATAGTTCGTTTTGTTTAAAACCGATTCCGATGAAAATAGTTTCGATTCAATCTATTTCAGAGAGAAGTTGAACTTGAAAGCTTTCATAAAAGTGCAAGAGAAGATTAAGGAGGTTTGCAGTAAAGTAAATTGCACAAAGTAAATGCAAACCGAGTTTTAGAGTAGTTCGGTCAATGTGACCTACATCCACTTTCGGATTCCTTCTCCAACGAGGTCTCCGGCGTCCACTAAAGGCCTTCCTTCAATAGGTAAAGACCAACCACCTCTTTTATAGCACTTTCTCCTTTTCACGGGTTTAGGAGAGAACCCTTACAAGTCTCACACCTCTCTTGAATGATCTCAACACTTAGAAAGGGATGAGGAGAACTCTAGCACTTTTACAACTCTTTAACACTTCAAAGACTCAAGAATATATCAAGCTTTTTGTGCCCTTTCATGCAGAAAAGGGTGAGCTTTTATAGGCCCCAAAGGATTCAAAAATGGGGCCAAGAAGTGTCCCATCCCGGATTTCCAAGGTCCTGGTGGTACCACCGCCATTATTGGGCAGTACTACCGCTTGACAGAGCTCGGAGACTAAGCTCTAACGGTACCACCGCTTGAGAGGGGTGGTACCACTGCCCAGAATTCCTGAGAGACCGAGTCTCCCAAGTGGTGCCACCGTCGGCCAGGAATTCAGGGTCCTAGTTGGGCCTTGAATCCGGCCCAAACCAGCCCAACTTCAGGCCCAGTTGGCCCCTAATTAAGTTAGTGGGATTACCTCCAAATCCTAACTTAATTTACGCTCTAACTACGATAATTAAGATATGATTACTACACTTCTGTTTCGGTGTGTCAATTGCTCTTCCGGCGAGCTTTCGACATACTTCCGGTGAACATCCGATGAACTCTCGGCAATGCTCCGACGGACTCCCAGCAAGCTCCCAGACTTTACGACGATCTTCTTGGCGAACTTCGCCGAGTTTCTTTGGCAAGCTCCTGGACTTCTCGGTTGGTTCCGGCAGAACTTTCGACGAACGTCCGGACTTCCGACGAACTCTTGAACTCCCAATGAGATCTCGATCTTGACTCCGGCAATACCTGCTTTATGTCTTACTGCTATCATAATTAATTCTGTACACTTTTCTCAATATATAGATTAGTTCAAACAAATTACAATTGACTTCATCATCAAAAATATGAGATTCAACAATCTCCCCCTTTTTGATGATGACAATCAATTGATAATAGAGTTAACCTTAACTCCCCCTATCTATATGCCATACTTGAGAAAAGACATTCTTGAATTCCAAAACCTTTGAATTCAAGAAACAAGCTGATAGGATAAGTTCATTAAACTTATCAACATGCATATCATGATTTAACAGTATCAAAATACGATGCCAAGTATTTATTAAAATAATGTCAAGGTATGACATCCATTTTCAAGTATGATATTTCAAATATAAAAGATGACAAAGATAGCAATTCATCATTTTATGACAAAATATCAATTACAAAATAGCGAGTTAAGCTCTAGATATCTTATCATAATGAAAGAAATTTATCAAGCAAACATTTCAAGTATATATGATGAAATACATTACATACATTTGTCATCAATTTACCAAAATTTGGTATTATTTCTCCCCCTTTGTCATCAACAAAAAGAAGAACAATTTAATAATGCAAGTGTGGTAAAAAAAATCAAGCAAGTTTCACACTCAAAAGTTCTCATCATTAGATGTTATCAACATTAAAACTATAGATTCCAACTTCTCCCCCTTTGTCATCACATTTTGCACGAAGAAGAGGAAAGAAGGTAAGGAGGGAATCCATTAAGAACTAAATTTGTGAAATGATTTGAATCAAGTCAAAAATGATAAAAGAGTTTAATTAAATCATGCTTCAATTTTCATAAGGATCAA
>LVTN01001779.1:34367-44938 GCA_001649415.1 Musa itinerans
GTGTACATGTCTCCAATGGTCTCACTCGGTTTCATTCGAAACAACTCATAAGAATGCACTAAAAGGTTAATTTTTGACTCCTTCACTCTACTAGTGCTTTCATGAGTCACTTCGAGTGTGTGCTAAATGTCAAAAGCCATTTCACAAATCGATACTCGATTAAACTCTTTTTTATCTAATACACAAAACAAGGCATTCATAACCTTTGCGTTTGAAGCGAAAGTCTTATTCTTAAACTCATTCTAATTGTTCATTGGAAGAGAAGACTTTTGAAATCTATTTTCTATAATATTTCATAATTTGAAATCCATTGAAATTAGAAAGATTCTCATTCTAGTATTCCAATATGTGTAATCCGTCCCATTGAACATGGGCGGACATATAATTGAATGGCCCTCTAGGTTGCTGGCAAATGTCATCTCTCTTGGGTTTAAAACCAAATGAGAGTGAACCTCGCTCTGATACCAATTGTTAGGATCAAGAGCGGCATTAAGAGGGGGGGTGAATTAGTGCAGCGGAAAACTTTCATGATTTCAAAAAATAGTTCGTTTCGTTTAAAACCGATTCTGACGAAAATGGTTTCGATTCAATCTGTTTCGAAGAGAAGTTAAACTTGAAAGCTTTCGTAAAAGTGCAAGAGAAGATTAAGGAGGTTTGTAGTAAAATAAATTGCATAAAATAAATGCAAACCGAGTTTTAGAGTGGTTCGGTCAATGTGACCTACATCCACTTCCAGATTCCTCCTCCGACGAGGTCTCTAGAGTCCACTAAAGTTCTTCCTTCAATAGGTGAAGACCAACCACCTCTTTTATAGCACTTTCTCCTTTTCATGGGTTTAGGAGAGAACCCTTACAAGTCTCATACCTCTCTTAAATGATCTCAACACTTAGAAAGGGAGGGGAACTCTAGCACTTTTATAACTCTTTAATACTTCAAATACTCAAGAATATATCAAGCTTTTCATGCCCTTTCATACAGAAAAGGGTGGGGCTTTTATAGGCCCCAAAGGATTAAAAAATAGAGCCAAGAAGTGTCTCATCCTGGATTTTTGGGGTCCTAGCGGTACCACCACCATTACTGAGCAGTACTACAACTTGACAAAGCTCGGAGACCGAGCTCTAGCGGTACCACTACTTGACAGGGGCAGTACCATCGCCCAGAATTCTTGGGAGACTGAGTCTCCCAAGTGATGCCACCACCCAAAATTTTTAGGAGACCGAGTCTCCCAAGCGGTGCCACGGCCGACCAGGAATTCAGGGTCTTGGTTGGGCCTTGAATCCGGCCCAAACTAGCACAACTTCGGGCCCAATTAGCCCCTAATTAAGTTAGTGGGATTACCTCCCAATCCTAACTTAATTTATGCTCTAACTATGATAATTAAGACATGATTACTATGCTTCATGTTCTGGTGTGTCAATTTCTCTTCTAGCGAGCTTCTGACGTACTTCGGGCGAACATCCGATGAACTCTCGATAATGCTCCAGTGGACTCCCAGTAAGCTCCCAAAATTTACGATGATCTTCTTGGCGAGCTCCGACGAGTTTCTTTGGCAAGCTCCTGGACTTCTCGATTGGTTCCGGCAGAACTTCCGACGAACGTCCAAACTTTCGACGAACTCTCGAACTCCCAATGAGATCTCGATCTTAACTCTAGCAACACCTACTTTATGTCTTACTGCTATCGTAGTTAATCCTGCACACTTTTCTCAATATATAGATTAGTTCAACCAAATTACAATTGACTTCATCATCAAAATCCGAGATTCAACAATGTGTAGCGGAAGAACATAAAACAAAATCCCCAAATTTTCTAAAGATCTGTTTGTCGTCATACGAATATTGGTGTGCGAAATCAATAGAACTTAAAACTGCATATATTAAAGATTGTGTTACCTAGGGAGATTGTATATCCCTGGATCCCTATAGATCTGTAGGAGAGGGTGAAGGAGGTCAAACGTCCTCCTCTCTAGCGATTATCCACATACCAAGGCTACAATGATGCTCCTCAAAACTCTAGGCCTACTATTTGAGAAAGAGAAGGGGAGAGGAGAATAGGAGGTGACAACCCAAAGAGACTCTAGCCTATGAACTTAACCCTATTTATAGAGGTCCCCTATCAACTTAACCATAATGGATCCTGCTCTATTAGGTATTGGATCTCCATTCAACTACCCAAGCCTCTTAGATTAGTGGATCTCTATCCAATAATCTCTTATTGGCTCTTATTGGATCTCATCCATAGGATCCAATAATTCAAGGGCTTATTGGATATCTAATAAGATAGGAGCTCCAATGGATATCTCATATCCGAACCTCTACTCATCGCAACGCCTACTATATGTGTGTGACCCTTTGGCTCAATATCGAGATGGACATGAGTCATACCTATCAGAACTCCTTCTAGCTCAGTGAATTATTATCTTCATAATAATTCACTCAACTCATTGACTATAGACATATTAGGCCACTACGTTGTAGTCCCCAAACGATATAGGTGAATCCAATCCATTGGACATATCTGTCCTTAGTTACCGTGTACTTATAGGCCCTCATCCATCTAATATCCTAAAGATCGTATATCGTGCATGGTGCTATCAAACCCATACGGTTTCTAATCGAGTCTCACTCTAATTGGATTCTCCCAAAGAACTCTTTCTCTCTTAATCCGAATGACTTTAGCTAGGGATTTGTCTGAGCAAGAACACATGAGATATTCTTCTTATAACACAAAGAGCAGATGATCCTCTATCGACACTCAATAGGCCTCGTAAGGTTGACTACCACTCCCGATGACTGGTTATGCTATATCTAGAACATCTAAACCTATAAGTCCGGTATTAAAAAGTGGAGCACCCATACAAGACATCCTTGATATCTCATGTCTAAGGACTAGATACACCATTGGGACTGTGGAATTACCGTCTAACAATAAAGTATCATCAACCATCCAGCATTCCGTAAGCGGATCAATCAATGAACTCATTCTCCAATGAGCACCTATAATGTATCCCTAGTGTTCCCACACGAGCAACTATGAGACCAACTGCATCCATCATATGGACGGATATATAACACACCAGTTTGTCCGGTTATCTCGATATCCCTCTCAAGTAACCTATGACCGAGATTATTTAAGATTTGTGTTTAAAGGCGAATCATCACCATGTAGGACTATTAGATAATAATAATAAATTAAACTATTTTAATTAATTATATGTAATATTATGGAAACCCTACCATAGGGTGCCCCACATAGTAGGTTTCCCACATGGTAGGTACTTCCTTCTTAAGTAAGGAAATCTTACCATATAGAGACTCTTGAAAAACCAAGAATCCTAGGCCACTGGATTGCCTTGTGTGGCTAGGAAACCCTAGCTCCTAGTCATAGGTGCTCTACAAGCCAATCACGTGAGTGATGACACGTGTGACATAATGCATATTATTTTTGTTCATTATATTATTTAACATTTTATCACTTTATATTGTTTGTTGTATATATATATATATATATATATATCCATGGATCTATGCAATGAGAATCGGATTATGATGAGATCACGATAATAAGACCGATTCGCCTTTAAACACAGATCCTAAACAATCCCAGTCATAGGTTACTCAAGAGGGACATTGAGATAACTAGACAGACTGGTGTATTATATACTCAACTATCTGATGGATGTGGTTGGTCTCATACCTGCTTGTGTGGGGACACTAGGGATACAATGTAGGTGCCTATTAGAGAATGAGTTCATTGATTGATCTACTCAAGGAATGTTGGATGGTTGATGATGCCTTATTGTCAGATAGTGATTCTATCGTCCCAATGGTGTATCTGGTCCTTAGAATTGAGACATCAAGGATATCTTGTATGAGTACTCCACTCTTTGATACTAGACTTATATGTTTGGAGGTTCCAGATCTAGCACAACTAGTCATCGGGAGTGGTAGCCAACCTTATGAAAGCAATTGAGTATCGATAGATGATCATCCACTTTCGGTGTTATGAGAAGAATATCCTATGTGTTCTTGCTTAGACAAATCCCTAGCTAGGGTCCTTCGGATTGAGAGAGAAAGAGTTCTCTGAGAGATTCCGATTAGAGCGAGACTCTTGTAGAAACTTTCCTACATGTCCCTAATTTTAGAAAATATTAATTAATTAAAAAATTTACTTAATTATTATTAATATTATCTAGTAGTCCTACATAATGATATTTACATGTGATATATGTTGTGGATAGATGATCATAGACCCTATGATGTGTGTGACTTGTAATTATTATTATTGGGGCCTACGAGCCTCCATTTTATTTCTCATTTATTGTCGGGCCTGCGTGCTTATGATTAAGTTGTAATAACACTAGGAGGTGCAGCGGGAGTGTAGAAGTGATAAAGAGATCCATGAGGCTGAGACAGATGATCGTGATGCATGGAGATGCGTCGAGATGTCGACGGAACTGATGAGGATAAGATGGACGATCATAGGGCATAGAGATGCACCGCTACACAAATAGATCTTGATATGAGTGATTAGTCCCATTGGCTCAAGCCTAATCACATTAGGCTGTGGTCCATGATCATATGGTGTGATTGCTGATGTGATGTGTGCTTGCTTGTACACCTACTATATATGTATATATTTGCATGCGATGTAGATATTGTTGAATCTCAGATTTTGATGATGAAATCAATTGATAATGTTATGATCTAATATATGTTTTGAGTGACGTAAGACTAGCTTCGATCAAGAGAGGCAAATTGATTAAAGTAGGAAGAATAAGAAGTTGGGCCGGAATTGAACATGTTAGAAGATTGAACGTTAGACCAGAGGAATTGTCAACGTGTCAGCAGAAGGCTTTGTGCCATAAGTTTGGGCATCGGGCTAAGAAGATCGGACATTGCGCCAAGGAGATCGGATGTTATGAGAAGGCAACATGTCGATTGGGCAATATGTTGAAGGAGAGGATGATGTGCCAAAGGGTCAGACGAAGTGCCGGATGAACCAATGACATGCCGGACAACTTAGTATTCTTGCTTGTAATAATTTGTCTAGATCGAAGTGGTTTTAGTTGTAATTGGATTGGTGTAGAACGTAATTAGGTCAACTCAATTAGGGGCCAATTGGGCCCGAATTAAGGTTGTTTTGGGCCAAGAGAAAGGCCCATTTAGTGACCCAAAAGTTGGGTCAAGTGGTGGCACCGCTAGTGGCTTAGTCTCCAAGACTATGTCAGGCGATAGTATCACCAAACTGGGTAATGGTACCACCCAATGTTAGGCGGTGGTATCGCCAGACTGGGCGGTGGTACCGCCTTATGTTAGTGTTGCGGGCGATGGTACCATCCAACATAAGTGGTGGTATCGCCAGTACCTCAAAAAATGGGGATGAGACACTGTTAGGTTCTAAGTTTGAATCCACATGGGGCCTATAAATACCCCTCTCATCCCTGCTCAGATCACACTAGAACTAAGAGCAAAAATAAGAAAAAATTCTATTGTAATCTTGTGAGAGTTCTCCTCCTTTAGTATAAGTGTGATTTCTATTTAAAGTGGAGTAAGTGGGGGTGTAAAGGTTCTCCCTTAAGCCTATCAAAAGGAGAATATAGTTGTAAGATGGTGGTTGGTCTTTGAATATTGAAGGAACACCATTAGTGGATGCCGGTGGCCTCAACGAAAGGAGAATCGGGAGTAGATGTAGGTCATGATGACTGTACCACTATAAAACTCGGTTTGCATTTCTATTGTTGCAATTTACATATTTTGCAACTACTTTACTTCCTCAATACTTTAGCTACACACTCTTACAAACATTTTTAAACTTAAACATTGTCGAAACAATTTTTATCGTACGAAGATTTCTGACTAAATGTGATTTTTACGTACATACTAATTCACCCCTCTTAGTGCCAACTTGATCCTAATAGTTGGTATCAAAGCCATGTTTTTTTCTCGTTTGGTTTAACACCCAAGAGAAATGACTCTTTTCGGCTTTCAAGAGGGTTACTCTATCATTCATCCTCCTATGTTGAATGAGACAAACTATACTTACCGGAAAACTCGGATGAGAGTTTTCTTGCTTTCATTGAACCTCAATTTATGGAATATCGTTGAAAATAGACTTCAAAAGTCTTCTCTTCCAATGAATAATTGGAATGATTTGGAGAAGAAGACTTTCTCTTTAAATGCCAAAGCTATGAATACTTTGTTTCGTGCATTGGACAAAAATGAATTTAATCGTATTTCTATTTGAGAAATTGTATACGATATTTGGCACACTCTTAAAATCACACATGAAGGCACTAGTAGAGTTAGAGATTCTAAGATAAATCTTTTGATGCATGATTTTTAGTTGTTTCAAATGAAGCCAAGTGAAACTATCATTGACATGCACACCTATCTTACGAAAGTTAGCAATAGTTTAAAAAGTCTTGGTAAATATTTTTCTAATATTGAACTTATTAACAAAATACTAAGATCCCTTTCAAACTATTGGGATCCAAAAGTGACGACAATACAAGAAGCAAAGGACCTAAACAACCTTGCAATTGAAGAACTTATTGGGTCATTAATGACCTATGAAATGATGTGCAAGGCACATGATGAACTTGATGAACATAAGAACAACCTTCCAAAGAATAGGAAGGATTTTGCGCTTAGAACAAAAGAAGACCACTCGAGCGAAAGCTCAAGTGATGATGACCTTGAACTCCTAACAACAATGTTTAAAAAGTTCATAAAATAAGAATCAAAAAATAAAAATAAACTTAAAAAGAAGAAGTTGCCAAAGAAGAAGTATTCAAGGTGGCTTATGACGAAACGAGTGCATCCGAAGACGAGGAGCCAACCGATGAATACGAAGTGGCGAACTTCTCTTTGATGACTCTTGACAATGAGGTAAACAACTCAAACGAATCTCCTTTACCTTATTTTAAAATTACTTGATGCTTTTCATGAGTTATTTTTAAATTAGTTAGTAAAAAAAATAAAAAAAATAATAAAAAAAAATCATGCTTCTCTTTCTAGTGATTTTGAAATAATAATAATTAAAATTTGAGCATGACAATTACATGTTAACTCCTAGCACTAAGCATGAAAAGTTAGATTCGCTTAAAAAGAAAAATACATTACTACAACAAACAAAATGATTTTGATTGAAAATGTCTTATGTTCAATGAAATCATGCTTGATGATGCATAATGATGTAAGATGTAATGAAAATGTTAAAAGTTTTGGTACCATGCTTAATGATTTAATTATGCATGAGGATTTGAAGTAATGATGACTTGCAATCTTATGCTTTGGAATTATATGTTACACCTTTGATCTTGATTTTTGTGATAAATCTTATTTTTCGAGTTTAAATGATGATGCATATTTTGATTTGGCATAAAAAGACAAAGGCATGTTTGCATAAAATCAATCACAAAATTTGAAACTAAAAAAAAACTTGAGCTATTTTTAATCTTATAGGAATCTATCTATGTTGCTTTCATTGAATTATCCAAAAAGTGATTTTGATGATGATTTTGGATTTCTTTTCATATGATTCGTTTTAATAATGAGATGATATATCCAATCGAATCATTTATTATTGTTTACGACTTGAGATGTATTTTATATGAAACATTTTTCTTGATTCTCGTATGATTCACTTTTGTAAAAGAAGAGATTCATCCAAACGAATCATGATTTTTCCTTACATTAAAGAAGAGATTTATCTAAATGAATCTTGATTCTTTCGCTTGATGAATTGAGATTTATTATGAATTAAGACTTTTTATAAATTATCCTCCTATGATTCTTCTTAGTATTCACCAAAAAAAAGGGGGGGGGGATGTATTCAAATTAACCATGATATAACACTAGACTTCTTGATATTTATAACTTGAATTTTATTATGTACAATTTTCTTATATTTATGATTTGTATATCTAATGATATGATTGAATCATTGTTATAAAAGAAGAAGAAAATTGTTAGCTTGCATATTGCAAAAGAGAACCAAAGAGTGCTAGCTTGAATGATAAACTTAAATCTCCCAAATGCATAAACTCTTCTTATACTTTTTTCGGATCACGATCTTCTTTGTAAATCAAGATCATTTCCTATCATTCCTTTTATTTACAAAAGAATAAATTTGTTAAAAATGATACATCATCTTTTGGTATTCATGACTTGTTCTTTTATTTTTTATCATTGTGTTGAATCTCAGATTTTGATGATGAGACCAATTGATAGTATTTATGATTTAATCTACGTTTTGAGTGATGCAGGAAGCTTCAATCAGGATGAGATAATGAAAGCAGGAAGAATCATGTGTGGGCTGGTGGAACATGTTAGAAGATTGAACATCGAGTCAGAGGATCGGTCGACGTATCGATAGAAGGCTTCAGGCCATGGATTCGGGCATTAGGCCAAGAAGAGCGGATATTGCACCAAGGATATGAGAGTTGCGGAGGTCAACGGGCCGATTGGGCAATAGGTTGCAAGAGAGGACGATGCATTGAAGAATCGGACAAAGCATCGATGACCCAATAATATGCCGGACAACATGATTTAAAGCTTTGTAATAATTGTCTAGATCAAAATTGGTTTTATGTGTGCAAGATTAACTATGATTGTAAGGCATAAAGCAAAACGAAGTCCTGGAGTCAAGAACGAGATTTTGTTAAGAGTTTGAGAGTTCGTCGGAAGTCCGAATGTTCGTCGAAAGTTTTGTCGGAACCAACCGAGAAAACCAGGTGCTTGCCAAAGAAGCTCATCGAAACTCACTAAGAAGATCGTCGTAAAGTCCAGAAACTTGCCGAATGTCCGTTGGAACATTGCCAAGAGATCGTCGAAACTTCGTCGGAAAAACGCTGGAAGCTCACTAGAAGAAACCAAGACTAACCGGACTTGATTTGCTTAGAATATGTCTTAAGAATCGTAGTTAGCATATAATTAGAGTATGATTTGGGAGGTAATCCCATCAACTCTATTAGAGGCTAACTGGGCTCGAAGATAAGCTGGTTTGGGCCAGATTCAAGGCCCAACATGGATCCTAGACCCTGTCTGGTGGTGGCACTGCTAGACTGGGGCGGTGGCACCACCTGGAAGACCTAGTCTCTCAGGTGGTCTAGGTGGTGGTACCACCCAAACTGGGTGGTGGTACCAACGATAGTTAATGTTGCCAATGGTGGTATCGCCCCTATCAAGTGGTGGTACCACTAGAGCTCGGTCTCTAAGCTCTGTTAAGCGGTGGTATCTCCCAATATAGGGTGTCAGGTGGTGGTACCGCCAGACTAGGCGATGGTATTGCCCAGTGCAGTATTAGTGTCAGACTGACACTAGCGGTGGTACCGCCCAACACAGGTGGTGGTACCGCCCGTACCCAGGAAACCTGAGATGAGATATTTTCAGGCTCTAAGTTTGAATCAACTTGAAGCCTATAAATACCCCTCTCATCTCTGGTTAACAAACAACAAGCATAAAGAGTTTAAAAGTGAGAAAACGCTGTAGAAATCACTTCAGAAATCTCCTCCTCTAGCATAAACTTAGAATTCTATTTAGAGAGGAGTGTGTGCTTGTAAAAGTTGTCTCCTAAACCTGTGAAAAAGAGAAGAGGGGTGTAAAAGGTGGTTGGTCTTCGCCTATTGAAGGAAGGCCTTTAGTGGACACCAGTGACCTCGAAGGAGGAGGAATCCGAAGTGGATGTAGGTCTCATTGACTGAACTATTCTAAATTTTGATTTGCATTTACTTTGAGCAATTTACTTTTATAGAAAACTGCCTCTCCTCCTTACTGTGCTTTTACTACGCCTACACTCGCATATGCTTTCAAGTTTCCGAAATCGGTTTTCAACGTATGAAAGAAGTTTCTAAAATCGATGTGATTTTACCGCTGCACTAATTCACCCCCCCCTTCTTAGTTCTTACTCGTTCCTAATAGTTGGTATCAGAGCCTCATTATTTCTCGTTTGGTTTAACACCTAAGAGAAATAGCTCTTTTCGGCATTCAAGAGGGACTTTCTCTTATTCATCCTCCAATGTTTAATGGGATGGATTACACATATTGGAAAACTCGAATGAGAGTTTTCTTGCTTTCCTTAGATTTAAATTTATGGAATATAGTCGAATTTGGTTTTCAAAAGTCTTCTACTCCAATGAAAGAATGGAATGATTTGGAGAAGAAAACTTTTTCCTTAAATGCTAGAGCTATGAACGCTTTATTTTGTGCTTTGGATAAAACTGAGTTTAATCAGGTTTCTATTTTCGAAATGGCTTTCGATATATGGCACACTCTCGAAATCACACATGAAGGCACTAATAGAGTAAAAGTTTCAAAGATTAATCTTTTAATGCATGATTTCGAATTATTTCATATGAAACAAAGAGAAACCATTAGAGATATGTACACCCGTTTTACGGATGTTGTCAATGGTTTAAAAGCACTTGGTAAAAGTTTTTTGGATTTTGAACTTGTAAACAAAATTTTACGTTCTCTTTCTCAAGATTGGGATTCAAAAGTAACTGTCATATAAGAGGCTAAAGACCTAAACAACCTTCCACTCGAAGAACTAATTGGGTCTTTAATGAC
>LVTN01001780.1:0-57398 GCA_001649415.1 Musa itinerans
TTCTTTAGGGAGTTAGTTCAATTCTTAGTAGCCCTATTGCAGTCTGATTAGCCCAAGTTCCATTCTTCATCTTAGTACTAGATGCAGAGAAGCAGACCACTTAGTATCATATGTAGTTAAGGGAGAACTTACTATAAGGCGAAGAAGACCGCTTATCAGAGAATTAATACCAATACTAGCTACTAGGGCTTAGTTCATAGGTTCATTCTTTGACTACTGGGTTTCATTCTTCACTGAAGTACTTATAGCTTCCCCACCTCATAGTCCATTCTTACTTGAAATTGCTTCTCTTGCGACTTAATATAAGGAAACTGCCAAGCGTATACTAGACAAGTCAGTGCTTTAAGGCTTCTACCCACTAGTTCAAGGCTTCCACCCACTAGTTCAACCCTTTCACTCCCCGGTTTGATTCTGAAAGTGAGTATCAGCTCTTAGTACTAGCAACAACTACCCGCGCAACTAGGCAATAGGCACCCCGAACCAGTACTTATAATTTCAATAGGCACCCCGAGAGTAATCCTTAGCACCTAGAGACGATACCTAGGCACCCCGAGAGACGAGAGTAATCCGATATATAAGTGGCACAGCACCCCGAGAGTAATCCGCCACACCTGGAGACGAGACCTAGGCATCCCGAGAGACGAGAGTCATCCGAAGCACGAATTCTAAGCGGACTTGTTTCTCATTTTATTAATACCCATCGCTGCTCTGCTTACCACTCCTGTTCGATACCTTTCTACCATAATTCTTCTCCTCCGTTTTCTACCTTCCTTCCTCCGTTTTCTACCTTCCTGGTTGGAGTTTACAGTAGGTTAAAAGGAGGAGTTTCCAGTAGGTTAAACAACGAGAAAGTGTTGTTGAGCAAATCATTTCACTGACACATTAGATGGATATTGGTAACCAAGGAGAGGGGAGGTCGGTAAGAAAGGTAAAGAATAGAGTTTACTTAAGGGTTCTGGGCAGGTAAAGCAGTAGAATAGCCAGGTTTAAAAGAATGGAAGACTGAAGACCAGTATAAGAATGAGAATGCTAAGAAGCAATTACAGAATAGAACTAAGGAGGTCGAGAGTGGAACTAGTAAGTAGAAGCCTAAGCCCTGTGTCTCCACGTATACAGAATGCCCATAAGTAGTTTCAGAGTGAAACAATGGAGTCAAAGAGCCTGATACTAGCGCATCTAAGCCCGAAGCTAGGTACTAAGTAAAGAATTGAGCTAGCCAGTATAGGAATTGAACTAACCCTTATTAGAATTCTCGGAACCAAGTCTTGTGTTCGCTTAGCAGCATCAGGATGAAAGCAGTCCATACAGCTTTAACGATCAGAATGCAGCTATAAAGCATAAGCCTTAGAGCCAGGTGCTCTCAATTGTAAGACTGAAACTCGTAAGTACCAGAACTAGACTACCAACTGACAACCAGGAACAGGCTTCAACCCGTAAGTGAAAGGCCAAGCAACTCGACTACCAGCAGTGAATGAAAGAATTGACCTCAAAGTCAGGAGTTACATAATTTCATAAGTAAGTAGAAGAATAAGAATGCAATTCGGTAGTCACAGACTGAACCTAGTCATTAAAGGCATGGAACTAAGAATCCAACCATCGAGTTTAAGGCTTTGAATGCGGTGTTTAGGGGAGTTATTGTGCCAACTAGTATAGTAATTCAATACTAAGGGGTCAAAGAGACAAGCTACAACTATAAGTCCAGGTCCATTTCCAGTTCGAAAGTATGGGCAAGTAATTAAGTTCTTGGGAGACAATAAGGCTTTACTTGAAGTTCAGGGTAGAGATTAGTTTGGTGCTTTACCAGAAAGTTCAGGGTAGAGATTAGTTTGGTGCTTTACCAGAGCTTGTCTATAAGTCGGATAATTGGAATTACTAGAAGGTCCAGTTATCAAGTAAGAATGTACCTAAGTAGTCCAGTAGTAAGCCCACTACTAGTTAGGAAGTCCCTATTTCTTAAGTCTTGTAAGTATCAGTTGCTATAGTCAGAATGAAACTTGGTAGTAAAAGGATGGAACTAGTGAGTGGAAGTAATTACTATAGCTACATTTCGGTAGTCAAAGGATGGAACTAGCAAGTGGTAAGGCTTCAACGAGTGCTAGTAAGAATGCAATCAAGGGTAGCTAGTATGGGTGGACCTATGAGGGGATAGAATTGACCTAAGCAGTCTAAGCCTTAACCCTTTTTATAGATCATGTAAGAATGAAACCCCTTATGAGAACCCTTATTCTAATTCCCTTTACTTACTTTCTTTCTTTAATCAGTTTCATCCCGGCCGGAGTAGAGCTCTTAAAACTAAGAGTGGAGCTAGCAGGTATAAGCCTTAAACCCCAGCTTTCTAGTAAGGGGAGAACGGAGAGGAGGTAGTGAAAGTCAGTATCAGTGGACAAGTACCACCGAGTAAGTAACTGATTAATTGAACCCCTTATTCTAATTCCTTCCACTCGCCAAGCAACCACTGGGTACTGATGAAATTCAGGACTATCATCTCTTTCTCCTCTTGCAACTAGCTAATCTCTATCCTCTTTCAACAAATACTGTTTTTGCTCATCTACTTCTCCTCTGGCTAATTCCTCTGTTTCAGGGTGGAAGATACCCTCTGCTAATTCCTCTGTTTCAGGGTGGAATAAACTACTAATTAACTAACTTACCGCAACAGAACAAGTAATTCACTTGACTTTATTGAAACAGACTAGAAGGGAACTTACAATAAGAGCCCTTGTAATAGAATGTAATATAATGAAACAACTACCCTAGCTTAGGAATCAAATGAGTAGTTGGGGTCACCACCCTAACAAAAGCACTCTAACCTCTGAAGTAAGGTAAACTACCCAGCCCTCGTATTTGAATGAACCAAGGCCAGTGAAAGAATTGAAGTGAAGCATTTAATCAGTAAGCAGGTAGTGCTGGTTTGGTTCTTTAAGTTAGTACTATCAGTCTCATCACCCATGTCATGAGTTAAGACTGTGTAACTACGGAGTTTCATTCTGAGTTGAACTAGTTCCATAACTTACTATCTCTGGTGTTCCCTAGTTCCATGCTTACTTGCTTCATTCTTATCCTAGTGAAGTCAACTAACTACTCCTCTCCTCCCTTAACATAATGGAAGCTTACCCCAGTACTTAAGTTCAGGCTGACTAGAAGGGAACTTACAATAAGGGCCTTGTATATAGAATGAAACAACTACCCGATAGAATGAAACAACTACCCGCATGTATGTCTCCTATCTTGCCTCCCCAATGGATGTTACACGACCAAACAGGACTGGCGAATAAAACTAGTAAGTCAACCAGAAATTATAAGTACTGGCCGAACCTAACAAGTATGTAAACTACCCTACCCGCCAAGTCAGTAAACTAGCCTATCCATACGCGCCTACCCGAGTACTAGTAATTCCTATTCTCCACTACTATTGTATAACTCAGGCTCCTCTCTTGCTACTATCACTATCCTCTTGCTCATCTCACTTCATTCTGACTTTCCTACGAATTAGAATAAGGTGTTTGTCTCTGACTTTCTTACTTCTTAGCTCCAGTCTCAGTAGTACCTGTTACTGATACTTACTTGCCCAACCTAGTTCTATTCTTGGACTCCTTAGTTCAATTCTTAACTTCAATGTAAGAGACATAGGCAGGAATCCCAACATAGGCAGGAAAAACTTAATAAATGGGAAGTGGTTACTGATACTTACGGAGGAGCTACACCACCAACCAATACTAGACCCCAGCTACCTAGCAACTGATACTTACTGATATTAGTTAGCTCCATTCTATCCCTTGCCAGCTCTATTCCTCTACTCCCAAGTTCTATTCTTTTACTTATTGGTTTCATTCTTATCTTAGTTACTAGCGACTTACTACTTATTACTTACTCCTGACTCCTTACTTCGAAGAATAGGTGGGCAAGTAGGGAAAGACTTCATAAATAGGTTTCAGGCTTGGATTCACTTGCTTCAGCCTGTACTATCCTATAGGAAACACCTGATCAGCCTAGTAGTTGTGTGTTTGATTCTGTTAGTTGGTTCACTGGTTCTGGTAGTTAATAGTTGGAGGCTTGGTTGGCACTGCTTTAAGCTTTGTTAGCACTTGTTCCAGTCTTGGTAGTAGTAGTTCCATTCTAAGTTCAATTCTATCCCTTTCTGGCTGTGACTCCCTTGCTTAAGACCCGAGTTACCCAGCATCAAGCCTTGCCTCCACCAGCTCCAGTCTTAGTAGCAACTGATTAATTGCCCATACCGAGCAGACACCGCTCCATTCTAGCTGTTAGGTGCCTTAGTGTTGTGGGCACTGTATCAGACTAGTTGTTAGTGGTTTGATTCTATCCCTTCCCTTGCTCGCCCTAGTTCAATTCCCTTGCTCGCCCTAGTTCAATTCTGAGTCTGCTTTGGTTCCGTCTGAGTTTACTTAGCTCCATTCTATAACTACTGATTGGTAGGCTAGGCTTATAAATACTGATGCTTGACAGTTTGATTCTGATCTTAGTTAGCTCAATTCTATCCCTATCCCTTAGCAGCTCCACTCTTACCTCTCGGAGGACTGTTTCGTTCTGTAACTACTTAGCTACAGTCTGATTGGAGTTAGTTTAAAGTCTTGTTAGCAGCGGTGGACTTATTAACTTACTTGCCTTTCCTTGGTTCAGTCTGCCTATGCCTTCAGTCCGAGAATAGCTTCCCCTGCTTTAAGCCCTTCTAGTAAGTTTTGGAGTGAGTTTCCTTCTTTTACTACTTAGTTCAGAGTACTTCAGAGAAGACTAAACTACTGATGAAACTGGACCAACCCACTCACCAAAACCCTTGTTTTTGGGTAGCAACCCTGTTTTACCTAATAGCCTGGTCAAAAACTCATTCATTTTCATGGAAACCCGTGTTTTTTCATAGCGACCCACTTTTCCCTAATAGACCAAGAAAAAACACAGAAAAGTTATGGAAACCCGGGATTTTTGATAGCCCTGAACTTATAAGTACTGGCTTTGACTGCTAAGTTGCATTCTTTGATGAGTGAGTTTGATTCTGCCTAGCACTGCTTTCCGTCTCGTTGCCTAGGTTTGAAGTCTTACTAGCGCTAGTTGGTGCCTTGGAGTTAGTGATTTGGTTCTTAGCTCCTAATGCACTGCTTAAGGCTTCTACCTACTCTCCATTCCGAGTAGTATCGGTTTCATTCTCAGACTAATGAGTTGAATTCTAAGATTGACTGGTTCAATTCCTTCCCTTGCTAGCTCCAGTCTATGTCATATGAGTTCAATTCTCACTTTCTGACTAGCTCACCAATGAGTAGTTTGATTCTTAGCCCTATGGGTTTGATTCTTCCTTTCCTACCTAGGTCAATTCTTAAACTACTGAGTTGACTTCTTGTTATCATATAGAAAGAGAAATACTGAATTTAGTACATTCTATATAAAGATAATCTCTCATTTAGTACATCCTATAGAAAGAGAAATACTGAATTTCTTAGGGTAAAAGTAGATGAAGGAGATAGGATAGAAAAAGTAGAAAAAAACCAGAATAAAAGTGATCTTTTAGCATACCAATTCACTAAAGGAATAGAAGGGAATTTTAGTTTCTAATTTTCACCAAAAATCTATCTTATTATTAAGGAAACCGGATGCAACTACTCCCAATCAGACTGAACCCACTGCCCACAGAAATGCAACCATTAACAACCAGATTGAAAGCAGTGGATCCAAGACCTAAAACTACTCCTACTCGGAACCAAACAGGGAAGAAACAGACTGAACCCACTACCGAACAGACTGATACCAACAACTCCGAGCCTGCTACTACTTGGTGCCATTCCCCAACTCCCTCGTTTCATTCTCACTTTCGAACCAGAACTAGACCACTACCACTACTTTCAAATTAGTCACAACTACTACCCGGCTTCAGTCTTCTAGTTGCTAGGTCGATTCTTGCTGGTAGTGCTTTGATTCTTGCTTCTCGAAGTCAGTTCTTAAGGCTTATACCCAACAGCTTCCATTCCTTATTCCTAGGCTTAGTTCCACTCTGTAATTACTAGGATTCTAATAAGGGCTGATTTCAACCTGTTTCTCGCTAGCTCCATTCTTGCTGGCACTACTATCAGTCTGTTAGGCAATGGTTTGGTTCCTGTCCTCGCTCGCTTAAGTCTCAGTAGCTGGCATTTCATTCTGTCACTCCGGTGTTGGGTTCTAAAACTACCCAGTTCCATTCTTGCTGCTAGTGCTTTGGTTCTGATCGGATCCAGTTGAAGGCTTGGAAGCACCGATATCAGACTTAAATGAGTGAGTTGAAGTAATAGTAAGTTGCAGAAGTAGTTGAAGCCTGCCTAGGAGTAGTTTGAGTGAAGCGCCAAGCTCCATACGAGCGAGAGACTCTATTCCCTTCTTTCTGTCAAACTCAGTAAGGTCCACTTGAAATCCTTCCACTTACCATTTGAATCCTTCCACTTACCATTGATTATAGTGCTTAAGTCTGGGGCTGCTAGTAGCTAGTTTGAGTCCGAGTCCTGTTGCTACCGGTTTGGTTCTTTGGCTAGTTAGTGAAATTCTTGGATTGCTGAGTTGGATTCTGTGACTCCTTACGGGTACCTAGCATAGTAGGGCACCGTATCAGGCTTGGAAGCACTAGTTGGTGTCTGGTAGTTAGTAGTTCCATTCTGATTGTTAGCGGTTGTAGCCTGGTAGTTAGGTGTTTGGTTCCTGTTGTTAGTAGTTGTGTCCTAGATGCACTGCTTTGATTCCTGTTGGCACTTGTTGGTGTCTTAAATGAGTTAGTTCAATTCCAAGTATACCATACCTAGCACATCAGCCTGAGATGCAGTGGTTGAAGAATAAGTAGCACCGGTATAAGTCTCCAACACCTTAAAGTTCAGTCGGAGTATACCCAGCTATAGCCTTGCACTCCCCAGGTCCATCCTTGCTCGCCCCTGTTCCATTCTCTCACTCCTAAGTTGCATTCTGTAACTACTCCCTATGGCTTGGTTCTTAGTGACTGGATTGAAGTCTAGTTCGGTTAGTTAGGTGTCTTGTTTCGGGAAGCTGTGAAGTAAGAAGGAGATGCCAGGCCAGGTCGTACTGCTCGTCGTACTACTCCTGTTCGATAGTTTTACACATTCTTATCCTCCGTTTTCCACCTTCCGTAGTAGCCTGAAAGAAGGAAATAACAGACAATTAGAAAAGTACAAAAAAACCAGAAGAAAAGTGCTACTTTTTTAGACAAATTCACTAAAGGCATAGAAGGGAAAAAGATAGGTTAATTTTCACCAAAAAGAAATCTTCAGTAGTTACTTGGCTCTTTCGCTTTTTTGCATCTTTCTCATTTCTTGGATTTTGTAGACAAAGGATGGGAAAAGTGGATATTATCGATTTCTTTCTTCTTTGCTTCACAAAAGCACTTAATCTTATCCTCCGCACCCACTCACTCCCGTTCACTCAGTTATTCTCTTTCTTATAAGAGTTCCCTAGCGATACATCTGGTGTTTTCTCAGATATTCTCTTCTCTTCTTTCTTGTTTTCTTAGATATTGATATTCTCTTCTTTCTCGTTTTCTTAGATATTCTCTTCTCTTCTTTCTTATCTTTTTAGAGTCTCCGACACACCTAAAATGGAGCGTATGTCGGATCTTATTTCTTCTTTCTTTTTGAAGTTTCTCCATTCCATTCTTCTTTCTTTTTTCAGCTGAGAGCACTAAGTGAGTTACCGGCTTCCATCACTAAGTGAGTTACCGGCTTCCATTAGAACCCTATGCCTAATGATTCTGTTTCCAATGTAACTCCTTCAGCCCATTAATTAAGGGCAGGACTACAACTACCTGTATTCAACAAGAACAGTAACAGGGGATTCCACAACTAATGAAGGGGATGTAACTCTACAACTACAGGCTCTGCTACTTAATAGAATAGAAGGGTGATTAATCAGCTACTGATGAAACAGGACCACTCTACTACTATTGTATAACTTAGGCTCCGGCAAGCTACTACAAATGTTGCGCGTCAGGGCCGCTAGTGTTCGGCAACTCTTCCTCTCCTCTGGTTCTTTTCACTCTGGCTTCTATCTATACCTATTTCTCCTCTACCGTAGTCAACTTCTCTTTCTCCTCTACCGTAGTCAACTTCTATTTCTCCTCTCCGATATAATACCTCTGCCAAGCGTATACAACTATAGCAGCGGGCAAGACTTAATAAATAGGGGCTTACTAGCTACTACTAGTACTATAGCATCGGGGAATTGGTGGTATCCTAGTACTATAGCATCGGGGAATTGGTGGACTCCCCTTTAGTATGGGTCATTTCTTTTCTTTTCTTTGCCACATATTTTAGAATTGGATCATTTCTTTGTTTTTCTGGTTTTTGAATCTCATTTCTTTTCTTCCAATACCCTATCCCTACCATAACTTTCTTGGATTCCAATACAACACCCAAGCAAACTGATACTTACTGTAACACCCAAGAGAATGATACTAACTGTCTGCCCAGGGCACTCTTTCATTCTTGCTACCTTTACTTTCCGGCTTAGATGCACTCATTTCATTCTGTTTGGGTTTGGTATGTATTGGTTTCAGCCTGAGTTGGTATAGCACTGGTTCTTCTAGTAGCTAGGTCAATTCCGTAACTACCTCGTTTAAGCCCTTATTGTCAGTTTTGCAGCACCGGTTTGGTTCTTAAGTAGCTATATGAGAAGCAGGGAAGACTTAAGAAATAGAGGCAAGCTCCCTAGCGCATCAGGCTGATTTGACACTGTTGAAGGCTGATACTCCCTTGTTCGGTTCTTAGTAGCAGTGGTTCGGTTCTTTCTCTCACTCGTTCAATTCTTGGACTGCGTGAGTCAACTACCATAGCCTAGCAAGTAAGTCAACTACCCTAGCATCACAAGCAATAAGAGCACTACCATCAAGGAATTAGAATAAGGGGTGGAATTATGACTTTCCAACTAGCAACTTATAAATACTAGAATTCACTCCTCTTTCTTTACCACTAGCTCACCAATGAGTAGTTTCATTATTTTACCTATGGGTTTCATTCTTTCATGAGTTAGTTCAATTCCGAGTAGACATAGCCAGGGAAGACTGAAGAAATAGGGACTTACTACTAGCCTGCTTAGGTCAATTCTCATATCTGAGTTCCATTCCTTGTGACTCAATAGCTCCATTCTTAGTACCTAACAGCATCAGTCCGAGTAACACCAGTTCCATTCTCACCAGCACCGGCATCAGCCTTAGTAGCAGTGGTTCAATTCTAGGTTTACTACTTGCCCACCTCAGAGAAGATCTCATTCCATACTATTGTATAACTCAGGCTACTCTAATCTACCGACTTAATATAAGGGTGATTTATCAGCTTCGGATTTCTTACTATTTCTTGCGACTCCGAACTTGACTCTTAAGCTTTCAACTAGCCAAGTAACTAAGGGCCAACACCAGACCAGACGAGCCTTACTCTTAAGCCTTCCAACTAGCCAAGTAACTAAGGGCCAAGGCCTAAAACGAAACTGTAAGAATAACAACAGCCAAGCAGCTGGGAACTACACCTAACACGGCGTACTCTCGGGGGGAACTAGCAAAGGCTTCTCTTCTTTCTCTTGCAGTTAGGAACACAGGACCTTCTAGTAATTGCCCAAGCCACTCAATCAAAAGCAGGAATTGCACAAAAGCAGGAATTGCACTCAAAGCTCGGATACAGGGAATCAATTCTTTAACGTTCTCCCCGGTGTTCCATTCCGAGTTGGTATTGGTTGCATTCTTATCTACTACCCTGGATGCATGGGATCGGTTGGCTTACTAATAACTAGTCTCAGTGAGTAGATACCCTTACTACTTTCCTACTTCTACTCAAAGCAAAGAGACAACTACTCTACTACCTTACTCCTGACTTGACTCCTGACTCCTGACTTCTGGCAATCGTAGGTCAATTCTTAGTTTCTTACTTTCCTACTTCCACAAATCATTCATAACTTAAACAAGAGCAGTTCTATTCTTCAATTCTGTATTCCTAGGCTTAGTAGTTTCCCCTACTAGGTCATCGGTCAAGACTTAATAAATAGGGGCTTACTAGCTACTATCAACTACTGGCAAAGAATGAAACTAAGTAGTTACACCTCTGCACTAACAGGCAACGGGCTCCCAAACCGGGACTTGGCGGGCTTGTCTACCTATCAGCTTGTCTCTTTGCCTTTCAGAATTGAGTTGACTCTTGGAAAGAAAGAAGCCCTCTTTTCTTCAGCAGTGAAGTCAGCAGCAAGTAGTTCTCCAGTAGTAAAGTGAAATCCGTATTCTAAGGATTCTCTCCCCCCTTCCGGCTTGGCACAGCTTCCATGGGACTACTACTACTGGGATGCAACAAGAACTATAACTAGAACAGGACTACAACTTGATACTTATAAATACTAGGCTCCAGTTTGATTCTTATTAGAAGTGGTTTCATTCTTGGACGTAAGTAGGAGTAGCGACATTGCGGTAAGTAAACTAGATGCTATAGTGGTTTCAGGCTTATACTACTTAGGACAATTCTGAACTTCAAGTCGAGGAGAGAGGTGATTGTCCTGTTCCTGGTGAAGAAAGTAAGTGAGCAGAACTTACAATAAGCGCCTGTTCGAGTGATTAGTGGAAGTTTCCCCCTGCCGATAGTGTTCCTAGGAAAGTAGAGAACTAGTTCCAAGAAGAAATATAGAACCCTTGTTTACTTTTCCCCTACTTCATTCTATCTGTTCTTATTAAGGATTTAGTTTCGAAAGATAGAATTAAGGATTGAGTTTCGAAAGATAGAAGTCCTGTGCTCGGGAGCTCACTCATTAAAGAATTGAAAACTCAGTTAACCTATGAGTTTCAGTCTTAGTCTTACTAGTCCTATTCCTTTCCTACCTAGGTCAATTCTCCCTCTTCTAACTCAGTTTTCTTCTTTGATTGACTGGTTTCAGTCTGAGACGAGCTGACTTTCACTACGGAGTTACCCTCTGTTACTACCTAGCTTGTTTCTATCACTCAATTCGATGGTATTTGGTTTCGTTCTTTAACTACCTGGGTTCAGTCTTAGCAGCAGCGATTAAATATAGAACCCTTGTTTACTTTTCCCCTACTTCATTCTATCTGTTCTTATTAAGGATTTAGTTTCGAAAGATAGAATTAAGGATTGAGTTTCGAAAGATAGAAGTCCTGTGCTCGGGAGCTCACTCATTAAAGAATTGAAAACTCAGTTGGCAAGTAAGGAGAATGTCCGGCCCCTGTTAGAGTGGAATACCGAGTTGAGTCTATTTGTCTGTTCTATAGGTATTGTACTACCTTGCCCTAACAATACTTGTGGTTTGGAATTGCTCCTCCACCTCATTGGCAGCCGTTGCTACTGATGCAAAAGTCATAAGATAATATAAGGGTATCAATTCTCTGATATCTACTAACTACTAATAGGTATCAATTCCCCGGGTAAGGTATTAATTCTCTGCTGATAAGATTTAGTCAACTGGTGATCTTTCTTTCCTTGCCGACCTCCTCAGGTGAACTCAACTCTTCCTCCCCTGTAAAGTAGGAATTAATTCATTTCTCTAAGTAGTCTTGGTGAGTTCAATTAAGTATCGGTTGCCAGCAGGCTAGGATCAAGTGGAATTCTGCCACTGCTTAGTTCCATTCTATGTCTTATGAGTTAGAAGACTGGTTTGCAGCGGTTGATAGTAGCTATAGCCTGTGACTACCTGGTTTCGCATGCCCTGGTAACAGCTCTACTCTACATTAGGTGTTTGAGAGAGGTGATTGTCCTGTTCCTGGTGAAGAAAGTAAGTGAGCAGAACTTACAATAAGCGCCTGTTCGAGTGATTAGTGGAAGTTTCCCCCTGCCGATAGTGTTCCTAGGAAAGTAGAGAACTAGTTCCATTGAGTGGAATGTGAAGACTGGTTGTTACTAGCACTGGTCTGGTTATGGTAGTTAGGTCTAACTTTCATACTAGCTCCTACTAGTTAACCTATGAGTTTCAGTCTTAGTCTTACTAGTCCTATTCCTTTCCTACCTAGGTCAATTCTCCCTCTTCTAACTCAGTTTTCTTCTTTGATTGACTGGTTTCAGTCTGAGACGAGCTGACTTTCACTACGGAGTTACCCTCTGTTACTACCTAGCTTGTTTCTATCACTCAATTCGATGGTATTTGGTTTCGTTCTTTAACTACCTGGGTTCAGTCTTAGCAGCAGCGATTAGAGACCAGCGACACATAGCACCAGTCCCAGCAGCAGTAGTACTAGATCTCAACTCACTAGCTGAATTCTCAAACTACCCAGCTACTGATTAATTGCCCATACTCATACTCAGTATCAGGCTTGGATTCACTCGTTTCATTCCGGGTGGCACTGGTTGCAATCGAATTAGAATAAGGGGCTGTGGTTACATTCTCGGTAGCTGTGGTTACATTCTTGTAGTTAGGTGTTGATACCCTATTAGCACTGGTTGGAGTCTTAAGTACAATCCCTAACAACAGGGAAGACTTAAGAAATATGGGCAAGTACTGGTTCTGGTGGTTACTGTATGAAGTCTGAATAGCTACCCTAGCGACAGGGAAGACTTAATAAATGAGGCAAGAGACAAGAGACAAGCTTACTATCAGGCTGGTTAGCAGTGCTTTCATCCTTTCCCTTATTAGCTCACCTCTTTCACTCCCTGATTTGATTCTTTTTAGCTGTGGTTGTAGAATCGATACCCTTGCTTTCAGGCTTAGATCCACTGCTTTCATTCTAACTTTCTGCCTAGCTCAACCGAGAGGCTCATTCTTGGACTGTTGAGGTCAATTCTGATCTATATGAGGTCAATAGACAGGAATCCGTGGAAGTGGTTCCTACTAGCTGACACACACCCGGTTCATTCTTTGGTCAGCTAGCACTGGTTTCGGTGTGGGAATACATGGAAGACTTAATAAATGGAGGGAACTTGATTATAATTGGGAAGTGGTTGAATTCTGACAACAGCTCTCAAGGGTTAAGGCTTATACTCCTTGGGTTGATTGTTAGTCTGCTTGGTTTCAATCTGAGTTTACTGAGTTTCTTTCTTTGACTACTGAGTTGGATTCTTACTTCCTATCTTACAACTTCCTATCTTACAACTTAGTTCTATTCTTATCCTGGTATGAGTTCAATTCTGTAACTACTGAGTCAGAGGGAAGGGGCTATTTGTGGTAAGACCGAGTGAGAAGGCTTGTTGGCAATGCTTTAAGTCTAGGATTCTATTCACTTATTTAAGTCTTGTTGCTGGGTGTTTGGTTCTTGTTGCTAGGTGTTGAAGGCTGAGTACCCTCTTGAAGTCTTGGGCTTGATGGGCACTGGTTGTAGCCTCAGTAGCTCAGGTTTAAGTCTGAAGTAGCTATATAAGAAGCAGGGAATCGATACCTAGCATTGGCACCACTAGCAGCAGAACTTAATATAAGGCCCAGCACCAGTTGGAGTCTCGGAGTTAGTAGATATAGCCTGGCAGGAATTATAAGTACTGGGGTCATAGAACTTAATTACTGGTTCCCACTGGTTTCAATCTAGTTGGTAGTGAAGTGAAGCCTTGCTGGTATTGCTTTAAGTCTAGGATCCACCTCGTTTGATTCTTGGACTACTTAGTTCAGAGTACTGAAGATAAGACTCCACTAGGGAGAAAACTAATTCCACTTCACGAAACCCTGTATTTTGGATAAGATTTAGTCAACTGGTGATCTTTCTTTCCTTGCCGACCTCCTCAGGTGAACTCAACTCTTCCTCCCCTGTAAAGTAGGAATTAATTCATTTCTCTAAGTAGTCTTGGTGAGTTCAATTAAGTATCGGTTGCCAGCAGGCTAGGATCAAGTGGAATTCTGCCACTGCTTAGTTCCATTCTATGTCTTATGAGTTAGAAGACTGGTTTGCAGCGGTTGATAGTAGCTATAGCCTGTGACTACCTGGTTTCGCATGCCCTGGTAACAGCTCTACTCTACATTAGGTGTTTAAGCTGGGTTCTTCAAACAGGGAAGACTTAAGAAATATGGGCAAGTACTGGTTCTGGTGGTTACTGTATGAAGTCTGAATAGCTACCCTAGCGACAGGGAAGACTTAATAAATGAGGCAAGAGACAAGAGACAAGCTTACTATCAGGCTGGTTAGCAGTGCTTTCATCCTTTCCCTTATTAGCTCACCTCTTTCACTCCCTGATTTGATTCTTTTTAGCTGTGGTTGTAGAATCGATACCCTTGCTTTCAGGCTTAGATCCACTGCTTTCATTCTAACTTTCTGCCTAGCTCAACCGAGAGGCTCATTCTTGGACTGTTGAGGTCAATTCTGATCTATATGAGGTCAATAGACAGGAATCCGTGGAAGTGGTTCCTACTAGCTGACACACACCCGGTTCATTCTTTGGTCAGCTAGCACTGGTTTCGGTGTGGGAATACATGGAAGACTTAATAAATGGAGGGAACTTGATTATAATTGGGAAGTGGTTGAATTCTGACAACAGCTCTCAAGGGTTAAGGCTTATACTCCTTGGGTTGATTGTTAGTCTGCTTGGTTTCAATCTGAGTTTACTGAGTTTCTTTCTTTGACTACTGAGTTGGATTCTTACTTCCTATCTTACAACTTCCTATCTTACAACTTAGTTCTATTCTTATCCTGGTATGAGTTCAATTCTGTAACTACTGAGTCAGAGGGAAGGGGCTATTTGTGGTAAGACCGAGTGAGAAGGCTTGTTGGCAATGCTTTAAGTCTAGGATTCTATTCACTTATTTAAGTCTTGTTGCTGGGTGTTTGGTTCTTGTTGCTAGGTGTTGAAGGCTGAGTACCCTCTTGAAGTCTTGGGCTTGATGGGCACTGGTTGTAGCCTCAGTAGCTCAGGTTTAAGTCTGAAGTAGCTATATAAGAAGCAGGGAATCGATACCTAGCATTGGCACCACTAGCAGCAGAACTTAATATAAGGCCCAGCACCAGTTGGAGTCTCGGAGTTAGTAGATATAGCCTGGCAGGAATTATAAGTACTGGGGTCATAGAACTTAATTACTGGTTCCCACTGGTTTCAATCTAGTTGGTAGTGAAGTGAAGCCTTGCTGGTATTGCTTTAAGTCTAGGATCCACCTCGTTTGATTCTTGGACTACTTAGTTCAGAGTACTGAAGATAAGACTCCACTAGGGAGAAAACTAATTCCACTTCACGAAACCCTGTATTTTGGATAGCAAAGTCTAGAGCTCCTGCCGCGCAACATTAGTAGTTGCTTGGCCCCTCTACGCTTGGTCCAATTCTCTGATCATTTGACGTTTTCCCGTGTTTTTTGATAGCGAAGTCTAGAGCTCCCAAAAACAGGACTTGTTAATAACTTGTTATATCTATTACTGTTGCTACCGTACAACGTCTTGCGCCTAAGCTCCCTGCCGCATCACATTAGTAGTGACTTGGCGGTCGCAACATTAGTCGTTGCTTGGCCCGCTACTACTACTCGGGAATGTCCCTCAGCTGTCTAAGAAGGGAACGAGTGAGAGAAAGAAGAAAACTAGCTACTATTGACCAGTGCCAACCAGAGACTGATGCTTAGGTGTTCAAGACTGAAACCACTGCTAAACAGACTGGTACCAACAGGACTTATGTAAGGTAGTTAGAGAATGAACCTCGGGAGTCAAGGGCTGATGCGGTGTCTACTCGGAATGGAACCCCTTGAAGCAAGACTACACCCACTGCCACTCAGCCTGATAGTATGTATGGAAGCCCCTATTTCTTAAGTCTTGCCCGATGCTTGTTGAAGAATTGAACTACTAAGTATCAGAACGAAACCGGTGAGCTAGTAGTAAAGAGTGGAGCTAGTTGTCTGCTTGCCGAGCCTGTTGCAAGTGGTTCCTGTTCTGGTTCTTGACCAAGTCCAGTGTTGGGAGCTGGGTAGTTGAGGAATGGAACTACTCCTATTCAGAACCAAACTAATGAATCCAAGGCTTTAACCAACTAGTTAAAGAATGAAACGAGTAGATATAAGCCTTACCCAGTAGTAGCTTGTATGTCTGCTCTGCTTGTTTGCTCTTTCTCGAAAGTAGTAAAGTATGGTAAAGTAGTAAAGTATGGTTATGACCAATATTCTCAGCATATAAGAATTAGAAACTTATATAAGAATTAGAAACAGTAGGAACAGGTTATTACCAATATTCCTAGAACTCCCCAGATTCCGTATTCTTCTAGCTTTTAGTTAAATTATGTATTTGTTGTATTAGTTGACGACTATTAAGTTTCGGATAAGAGCCCTTATATTAAGTCGGTAGATTAGAGCCTAGTTCCAGTTCTAAAGTGAGAATTACCTCCAAGCAGTCCAAGAATTAAACTGGAGCCGAACAGGGTTCAATGAATTGGAGCCAGAGTCGAGGTAGGAAAGGTATCATCTGTAACCAAGCAACAGAGGTAGGCAAGAAAGAGTAGTTAATGACTAGACTAGGGAGTTAAGGATCAAGAGTGCAAAGAGCCATATGGGAGGATAAGAGGTATTGAAGCCAGCAGCTTGTTTCAATAAGTATTTTGCCATAGGTAGATGAGATGCGCCTGATACTTTCTATGTGTTTTGTATAGGCCTGTTAGATCAGTGGAGCTAGAGTTCAAGAGTGGAGCTAAGTAGGAAAGGAAGAATTGAACTAAGTAGACTCGGAATTGACCTCACTCGGGTAGACTTAAGTGCTTCTGTTAAGCTTAGAAGAAATCGATAACCTTAGCCGGCTTCTCTCATACTAAATGTCTACTAAATGATAGATTTTCTATAGGAGAACACTTAAGAAAGGAGAGTTTACAGAGAGGAGAACACTTCAGAAAGGAGAGTTTACAGAGCCAGAGGTGAGCGAGTAGGAGCTAGTAGGAGCTAGATAGGTGAGCTAGGGTAGGAAGTTCGAATTCACTCCAGTTGTTTCATTCTTTGTTTGAAGGGGATGGGATGGGTTCTACTACTAGGAAAGCTGTCTGCTTGGTTGCTCCTTCCTTAAAGAATTGAGTAGACTTACCCATACTCTGGTATTTCACTAATATAGTTATACCCTTAAACACCGGATTGAGAGTATCTTTCCCCACTATTTGAGTCTATCTGTTACTTGGCTGATAGCAAACCTTAACAAAATACCTCGAAACTTAGATGCTCTTTTCACCCATTACTTTCTACTTACTTGGATCTTCTCAAAGGATTACTGATGAAACAATAAGGTCACTACAGATATGAGGCCTGAGTTAAGGTATTCCATTCCATACTGGTACCTGAGTTATGAGTTCAATACAATACCAGAGTTAGATGAGCCTCATGAAGTTAGAAAAGAAAAATGGAGTTAGAGAATGGAACGAGGGGGTAGAAGCCTTAAAGCACCCAGTACGCTTGTATCTTGCTTCCGTAATGTAATGTAGCTTACTAGTGACGAGACTAAGAATGAACCTAAGGGGTGAAAGGCCAAGCACTAGCCAGAGGGTTACAGAATGAAACAGAGAAGTGCAAGTAATTATCAGTTACCATGCAATATCGGAATGAAAGCAAGGAGAGTAAGCCTGAGATGAGAGGAGGGAGTTAAAGACTCTCCAACTAGTTCCCCTCAGACTGATGCTGGGGATACTAAGACTGATGTTGGTACTGCTGGGTAGTAGTAACCAGTGGAGTAGCTAGTAAGACTTGAACCAGTGCTAACAGGAATGTAACTCGGTATTGAAAGACTGAAACGAAGAAACTACAACATCCCAAAGAAACTCAATCTGCAGGAGCTATATAAGGTACTGGCTTTGAAGCGGGAAGGAAAGAAAGGAGCTGAAAGCCGGATGAAAGTAGAGAGTTCAATTACTAGAAGGTCCTGTTGCCTTTGTCCATAAGTCGGATAATTGAAATTACTATAAGTCCTCTGTTCTTGGGTTCTTTGCCTTTGTAGTATTTGCTTGACCCTAGCTGCCCTGGTGAAGTCAGCTGTCCCTGTTCCAGCCCTGAAGTTAATGGTGTGAGTTGTATTCTGTAATTACTACTTATGAGTGGAGGCCCTTATTGGTTGTTTGCCATAGGTCAGCTTCACTTAGAGTTTAGGTCGGGTGCTCAAACTAAAGAAGTGGGTTCGGGAGCATGTGTTAAGCAAAGAAGAAATATAGAACCTTAGTCTACAAGCAGCCCTGCCGCGTAACGCGAAAACGGAAAAACATCATTCCAATGAACCCAGCTAAGAAGGGAAATCTGATTGCAACGAGCCAAGTCACTACTACAAATATAGAGAGGAGCCTCATCTACTTAGTTTGCTCCTATCTTCTCACTTCTATGCTACCTCTGATTCAGCAGTACTACTACTTGTCAACAAATACTCCATTTCCATCTCTCGCCTCTTGCTCTTTCAACTCACACTCGAGCAGGACTCTCATATAACTCTGTCAACTAATAAATAATATGAAACCCGGAACTACTATACCGGAACTACTATATGACTTTCTAGTGGAATTCTTACTTGCCTGTTTCCAGAGTATAGGTATAGAAAGATCCCTCTTAAAGTAGTCGAGTAGTCCAGGGAGGATAGAGTGAGTTTACCCTGAAACTAGTAGTAGTATCGGAGTTGTGGTAAATAGGGTAGTTCATTACTTTCTTAGTAGTTAGTAGCTTGTCTCTGTTACTTACTTGTTAGGCAGGTTGACTTACTTGTTTCATCCCTAGTTGAACCACTTATAATACTTCGTTGTCGGTTGAAAGAGAACCAGTTGACTAGATCTTATGATCAGAGAATTAATACCTTAACCATAGCATCGAGCAAGACTTAATAAATAGAGTGAGTGAAGACTTAGACTGCTTAGTGGAATTCTTACCAGTGCCACACTTCATAATTTCCCCGACTTACAATAAGAACACCAGTGGATTTGAATTCTGAGTTGACTACTTGCCTTCCTCTCCTCTTCCTCTGCCAAGCGTATACAAGACAAACAGACAAGCTACTACTAGATAGGGGCGGTCTGAAACTGGGGATTCCACCACTGGGGATGAAACTCTCACTAATAAGAGTAAGAAGGAAACAACTGCCTCTGGCTCATAAGTTCAGTTAATAATTTACCTACTAAGTAGTATACCCTCTGCACTAACAGGACTTTCAACTTCACTTTCTCCTTGACCAATAACATAAACAGAATTGCATAAAAGAGGTGCGTGAACTTACTAGAAGGGCCTCGACTCTGGCTACTCTGAGTTCAATTATTACTTGCTTCATTACACTCCCTTCATTCTGACTTGCTTGTCTCATAGTGGCTTGTGTGTTTCTGTATTCTTGAAACTCCCTTTACTTACTCCACTTTCCCTGGCTAGGGAGTATTGGCATTTAATCAGTTGCTATTGCTGCTAGGACGGATGCTAGGTAGTTAGGGAATAGAGCCACTGCCGCTCAGAATACAGCTAAGGAGTGAGAGAATAGAGCTAACTAAACGAAGATTGAAACTACTAACTCCAAGAACGAAACCAGGGAGCCAAAGGATGGAACCGGGCAGTGTAAGGCTAAAACTACTCCTACTGAGGCTACAACCCGTACTGCTTGGACTGCAGCTAGTGGGTAAAGGACTTCTGCTAGGTAGTTTAAGCCTGAAAGCAGTGTTGCTAGGTATTGGACATCAGCTAGTGGTACTGATGCTGCTAAGAGAGAGAATGGAACTGATCAGTATGGGTAATTAAATAAGTTGCAAGTGAGTTGGGGAATTAAGCTAGGCACACTCGGTATGGAGCTCTTTAGCTAGGGTCTCTGAACTAGTAGAGGAATGGAACTAGTCAGTATAAGCCTTAGAGCTGAACTAGTAAGTATAAGCCTTACCCAGTAGTTGCTTGTATCTTGGCAGCTAAGTAGAAGGCTAGGAATTAAATAGTAATCGGAGGACTAAGGGTGAAACCTGTAAGTGGAAGGCTAGGAAGCTGGGGAATGTAACTCAGTAGTCCAAGAATCTGAATTCGCTCCTGTAGTCAAAGAATCAAACTCATATATTAGAATGAAGCTAAGAGGTGAGCTACTAACCCCTTATTATAATTCGTCCAAGAATCAAACTCAGCAGTCTAAGCCTGAAAGCAGTGAGTTAAAGCCTGAAGTCAGTTAGGAAGTCCACCGATTGCTCCCATCTAGTAGTAAAATAGAGTAGTCCAGAGCCATAACTGTATGAGTTTACAGAGCCAGAGAAGAGAGAGGCAAGGGGAAAGAAAGAGAATCCAGGTTTACTGTCCCAAAGAGTAGGGGCGGTCTTCAACTATGGATTCCACTAACAACTACATGTATTGGGCCCCTAGCCAGAGTAGAGGTAGATGAGAAAGCAGCTCATTAGGAAATATAAGAATTCCACTGGTGATGCTAAGAGGTGAGCGAGTCAGTAGTACTAAGATAAGAATTCCACTGGTCTTTGATTATTAGAAGATAGATTTAAGTCGGTCCTCTTAGCAAGAGATAGGTTCAACTTTGTGTTTGCAACTCGATAAGATGCCTAAGAAAGATCAGAAGTTGGATAATAATATCTTACTAGCTTTGATGCGGAAGATGTAGCTGTCTCAGAAACAGAATCAAGATCATCAACAGTCAGTCGAAAGAAAGTCTCCAGTTGTTGGCAAAGGACTAGTTTAAGTGCTCGTTAAGTCTCTAATTGTTGAGTTCAATCTCTAAGTAGTCTTGGCAAGTTGTATTGGTGAGTTCTATCTATGGAGATCGGGCAGCAAAACTTCATAAATAGGGGCTTCCTTGAACACAGCACTTGCAGTTAAGAAAGAAGAATTCACCGGGTGTTTCAGAAGTCGGGTCGGGTGGAAATTAAGTAAAGGTGCTGAAAGCCTGATTGGTAGGCTTGGAAGCACTAGTATCAGGCTGATCGGATCTAGTTGAAGTCTTGGCTCCACTGCTTTGGTTCTTGCCTCTCGGAGGACTGTTTCAGACTTGGAGTTGTTAGTTGAATACCAGTAGTAGTAGTCCAATTGAAGCTGTGCCAAGCCAGAGAAAGTAAAGGAATAGAAGCAGTGCCAGTTGAGTCTAGGAATAAGCCCACCTATTGCCCGATTGAAGTAACAGGGGGTGAACTCAAAGGTAAGAATTAAACTGGAGCCTAGCCTGTAGTTTATGAACGGAAGATGGTTAAGGTATACACTACAAATTCATTTCTTTAACGGGTAAGATCAGATGATAGGGAAACGCTAGGAATAGAGAAAACCTGCTTTCAATAGACAAGTTGCACTCCTAACTCAGGTACCGGTATTTCATTGAATACCTTAACTCTGGTACGAGTAGTGACTTTCTTGTTTCATCAGTTATCATTGCCTTAACAAGACAGGTTCTTGCCCCAACCCCAGTTAGCACAAGCAAGGTCTTACGTCCTATCTTGTTACGAGTCAACAAATACTTCTTTTCTTATTGAGCGCATATGGGAAGATTGCCCGAACTATACTTGAAGGACCTGAACCACTTGTTGTTGTTGCTGACTTAGCGCTTCAAAGCCAGGCAAGGTCTTCCTGGAATTCACGTTAGGTTAGCGCAACATCTTGTTGGGGCAGTTTCCGTTGAGTCTTCAGTGAATTATTAGTATGGTGATCTAATGATTAAGTTGCAACGAATCCAGAATTGAATCTTTCTAGCGCCACGCAACAGTACGTTGACTAAGCTTGCTCAGAACTTTCACTGTCAACTGGAACAGAAGTAGTAGACTTTCCCAATTACTTAAGGGCTGCGGATTCTCTTGAAACTGATGAAGATCTTGAAACCGCTTCGAGAGTCGATTCCGCTTATAGATACGATGAAAGTAGAACAGCTACAGCGGGACAAAAGGTCTATGTTAAGGTAAGGGAGTTCGGGACAAGTTAGCTTATTTAGTTCGGTCCCTTCTAGTAAGTTGCAATCAATCCATCTGGCATTCTTTTCGTTTCCTATGTTTATGGCGGTAGGACTTCTCTTCTCCTCTTATGTGGAATCTACTATTTCCGCTGGGAAACTGTCCTTCTGGTCCAAGTAAGGGAGTAATCCCCTCACTCAGTAGCGAAAAGAGATATTCTTGTTTTGAAAGAAAGTCGGAGGTGCACCAATTGAGAATCAAATCAAAGAAACTAGAAAAACCGAATGTAATTGTTCCTGGTTTTCCCATACCATTTCTATACTAAATTCTGTATTGATCCTTATATACGAGAACGGATGAAACAATAAATGTAACTTGCAATTCTTTAGCTTCCACGCGAATATCTCTTGAAAACAATAATCTCTCTTTCCGATCTCAACTCTAACTGCTGTTTTAGAATCTGGATTCTGCCTTGACTTGGTTTGGACTGATTTAGCTCACCACTGTAAATCAAGCTTGCTTAACGGCAACTTAGGGCTCCCTTCGAAAAACACCCCTAGTTTAGTACTCGCCTTCTTTACACTCTAAAACTCTTTGCCCTGGAAAACTCTACTTTGAATCTCCCGCTTTCATTCAAGCTGGCTAGAGGGGAAGAGCTCTCACTCTACTTTAACCCGAATCGAACTAAGGGAAAATAGCACTGTCCTGCCTATCTGTATAGTAAGTTATACTCGCGTATACCGAATACCGATGGGGCCAATTCTTTCAGAGGATATATTTGATTTCATTGGATAGATTGGTACCCTATTTTTCCTAAGGTTCGAGAAGAAAAAGATGATGTTGGATTTGTTTCTTGCGTTGACACCCTGAAGAGGTCAGCTAGCACTGGTTTCGGTGTGGGAATACATGGAAGACTTAATAAATGGAGGGAACTTGATTATAATTGGGAAGTGGTTGAATTCTGACAACAGCTCTCAAGGGTTAAGGCTTATACTCCTTGGGTTGATTGTTAGTCTGCTTGGTTTCAATCTGAGTTTACTGAGTTTCTTTCTTTGACTACTGAGTTGGATTCTTACTTCCTATCTTACAACTTCCTATCTTACAACTTAGTTCTATTCTTATCCTGGTATGAGTTCAATTCTGTAACTACTGAGTCAGAGGGAAGGGGCTAATGATGTAAGCCCCGTTTGGGGGGAAGTTCTTGATAGAACCCCTTATTACCATTCAAACCCTAAAGATGCCCTTTGGCCGCAGATCCTACGTACTCCCCACCTTATATGTATTACTAGGAATAAATTCCGTGTTCTAGGATATAAAGGGGTTGGTGTGACTCTTCTCTTTGTACTAGCTGTCTCCATAATAAAGATAGACGGAGGTTAGTTTAACGGAGAGGCTGAATTTGAGCTGAGGGTATCTGAATGACCGAGTTCCACTCTTGGTATTCTTTACCTCAGTAGGAAATAAACTCTTATCAAGCAGAGGTGCTACGCTACTCGACGAGGATTACTAGGCTAAGATTAAGGCAGAGATCTTTAGAGCCAAGGTTTTTAGACAATGATTTAGATAGGAGTTAAAAGCGCAGCTGATAGCTGATAGTTAAGTTGGAAAAGGAAGAGAGATCTTACCAGTCAAGTAGGTTCCTAACTCGACAAAGAAGTTCGGGGTTTCGAGATTACGAAGAAGAGGCGACGGGGTCTTCTATCAAATAGAATATGAACGGAATACGAAGAAGGGCTGAGACAATACGAAGAAGAGCTGAGACAACGAGTTAAGTTGCTCAATTGAAGCGGATTCCCCACGCGGTTAAGAAGCTTCCAGATTTGTTACTTCTGCCAGACTTCATTTTAGCAACCTTTATTCCGAGTCGCCAAACGGAAACTATAGTCCCATCCCACTACACTAGCTTTAATCCGTTTTGCTGAAACAAAGATCTTGTCCCGGCGTTGCTTAGTAGGATTCGAACCCTGGGTTCCTTCTATAGGATTAAAAGTATGGGTCTTAGTGGTATATTATAACAAAGCTGAGGAAATGGGAGCTCCTATTCACCGGAACGAATTCCTTTCTTTTCGGAACCATAGCTAATGGCTTACAACACCATCTTCTGAGCGAGTGCGAGATATCCTTTCTTTCAGAAACAACCCTTTGAGTACGTGGGTCTTTCTTTGATTTTCAATTGAATGCAAGGTTGACCTTCTCCTCTTCACTGTCCCAGACTGATTAATGTGTTGCTCAAGAAGTCTCGTATCCAGTAGAGTAGACACCGCAACTGATACTTACTGGTAGTTAGTGGTTTTCTTCTGAGTTTAGTTAGTGAAATTCTATCACTTAGCAGCTCCATTCTTTGATTTGCTGGTTCTAGACCTTAGCTACATAGCTTCAGTCAAATAATACCTATCAGCAGTCCGAGCAGCAGTGGGTTAAGGCTTAGTAGACACCGTCGCATTCTTGTTAACACTTGTTTAAGTCTTAGCAGAGAATTAATACCTTATGTATTATAAGAAGAGAGATTTGGAGTTCCAATTATCCACTAATTTTCCCTTCGAAACTAGTAGTGAATTGGTACATGAGAAAGACAAAAACAGTCAATGTTGTTTTTCTATTAGTGCCGAAGCTTTCACTTATCTAATTTGAGCTGATAGGACTTGTTAGTTTCTTACATAGCTACTCTCCTGCCTTCTACAGAACAAGCAACTACGAGGGGAGAGATGAGTTCAACTAAGGGTGCCTCTATCCAATACAACTTTCAGGGGAATTTCTACTAGTGGGGGCTGTAACCCAGAGTTTAGGTAGGCTTCAATACCTCACTTGTGAACTGGAACTGGTGATTCCACAGGGGATTCAACTCAAACCATTAACTTAAGTGCAGGATCGGTATTAAACTAGCCAAGCTACGTATACAAAGGCTAAGTATTCAATTGCTGAGTTGTAGTAAGTAAACTCTTGCTCCTATCCCTCGCCTCTTGCTCTTTGAACTCTTGTGCTTTTCTCTCTCCTATAGCAACTCCACCTCCTATTGAAACAAGCCCTGCAGCTGGCATTAACGGAATTAGGTTCATCTAACTCAAGCAACTATACCTTAATTCTTCTATTGCTCCTGACTCGTCACTTGTTGAGTGGAACTGACAACAAAAAGAATCGATTGCTGGTTAAGATCAAGTTGAAGATCAAGATCCAACTTCAGGACTTAGCGCTTCAACAAATGCAGTACTTACTCATAACTTACAGATTGAGCTTCTGATCTCGTCGACAACACCTTCTCGTAGACAAGGATAAGAATAGGAATCCATGCCCGCCAAGCACCAGTACTTATAATTTCAGGCTTAGTAGTAAAACGAATAACAAGGCTACTGATTCCACTGGGCTACTACTACTAGAAGTCACTACTTTGATTCTCACTTAACTACTCGCTCACCAGCACCAAAGCTCTCTACACGACAAAGAGCGTAAGCACCAATCCTATCTACACGACTAAGAGCGTAAGCACCAACACTCTAAACAAGACTGGAACACGAACTGGAATACTACTATAGGTATGAAACTAGAGCAGAACTTCACTCTCCTTCTGCCCTACTTAACTCTCCTTCTGCCCTATAAGTATGCTGCTTCCCCAACTTACTAGAAGGGCCTCGACTCAAGCTTACTCTACCAGCTCTTGCTTCTGTTGAAACTAAGGAAAGTTACCAAACCCATGACAGGTTCTCTCTAGTCTAGGCGCCATACCGAGTGGAATCATATATAAGGAGAAATACTGAATTCTAGAGGGGAGCAGCCTCAAAAGGATATCGATTTCTTCTAAGCGTCAAACAAGACAAGCACCTGAACCTACTTCTGCAACACCCGGCTCCCGAGTGCAATTCTTAGTGGCACTGGTTTTAGTCCGAGTTTAGTTAGCTCAATTCTTTGACATTACTTAGTTGCATTCTTATCTACTACCCTGTATGCTCTGATCTACTCCCCGTAGGAATTATAAGTACTGGGGCTTCATTCTTAGACTGTAGAAGAGAGTTCCATTCTTATACCCACTAGCTCTATTCTCGGCGGTACTGGTTTGAGACCTTAGATTGACTAGCTACATTCTCGGTGGCACTAAAATAAGTCTGCCCAGAGCACAGGTTGCAGCCCGTTTCTTACTTGTTTCAGTCTTAAACTACCTCCTCTCATTCTCACTTCTTGGAGGACTATATCAGCCTGGTTGTCGTGAGTGAAGTCTTTTTTTGCACTTGTTGCATTCTGAGTTGGTATTGGTTGCATTCTTGTCCTTGCTAGCTCCATTCGAAGAAGACCGCAGTGAGCTTAATCCCCTTGGTGCATTCTTTGACTCCCTGGTTTCACTCTTAGTCCTGTTGTTACTGGTTTGGTTTCGTTCTTGGATTGACTGGTTGGATAGAACTTAATTACTGGACCCTAAGCCTCAGTCTTTGTTTCACTAGTTACATTCCTTCCCCTGCTAGCTTAGTAGCTCTACTCTTAGTTTCACTCTTGACTTTCTCACTGTCACTGGGGCTGCAGACTGATACTAGATGCAGAGAAGCAGACCGGATATCCCTCTCTGGCAACTTACTATAAGGGAAACTAACCTAACTCAGGTATTATATAAGAATAGTGTCCAACCAACAAAGCCCTAAATAAGAAGTTTGAAACAGGACTTCTACTTTTCCACTTCAGACTCACTGGTTTCGGGAGCTAAACTCAGTATGCAGTACTACATGAAACAAGGGATTCTAACTATGCACAAGAACAGGACTACCCTAACAAGTGAGTACTCTCTTTTGACTACCCGCGCCTAACAAGTAAGTCCATTACCCTATAGCCGCCAAGCTACTCCGGATAGTAATTAATATATATATATAGTACTGATTCAACTCGGGCAAGGTAAGAATTTGTAATACGAGTTTCAGTCTGAGTTGAACTAGTTTCATTCCGAGTAGTCCTTGTTGAATTCTAGCTTTCCTACTTCTTTGACTACTTAGTGAAAGAATAAGTCTATGGAGGGGAATTCTCACTTTACCACTTAGCTCACCAATGAGGGGAATTCAGATCTCCTCCTCTAGATGCACTGGTTGCAGTCTGTAACACCTAAGCATCAGGCCGAGGTACACAGGTTTCAGGCTGAGTCTACTTAGCTCCATTCTTGGGTTGTATTTGTTCAATTCTAACCTGGGAACTGAGGAGTTAACTCTACAACTACTGGCTCGGCAAGCAGACCACTAGCTCCACTCCGAGCCTTACAATGAAGCTTTCCACTAGGGGGATTCAACTCATAATTCAACTCACCCGAACCTACCTCTGCTCTGTCCTGTGTGCGGCACCTGAACCTACCTCTGTTCTGTCAACAAAGTAACATCTTTCTTCTCTGGCCTACCTCTCTTAGTCAGTTGATCCAGTATAGATCTATTTAGAAACTAGCCTCCCCGAGTAAGTAAACCAACCTTACACTAGTCAAAGAATTCCACTACTACAGAGAAGGTATCAAACTAAAGTCAGGTTAGCATCCTCAACTTACAAGAAAGGCCTCGAATAAGTCCCCGAGCTCAACTCTGTTAGTGCTTCTGCAACTTACTATAAGGGCAGATTATTAATCTGGCTAGTCGGCTGTCAACTAATACTGATTGAAACTAGCCCAGTAGTAGTTTTCTTCTTCCATTCCAACTAGCAACTACTCGCAACAAAGACAGATGAAACTTTACCACTCCACTTCTTTGACTACCGAGTTGAATTCTGAAACTACTGAGTTGACTTCTAAGTAGGAGGAGCGGGCCAAGCAACAGTACTAGCCTTATACCCACGAGTAGAATTCTAACCTTTTTACCGCTGAGTGGAATCCCCGGTTTCATTCTTACTGGTTAGAGGCACTTATTAAGTCTGCTCGGATCTAGTTGGAGTCTGCCTATGCCTAGTATCCGCCTGTTTCTACCTAGCTATAGCCTGCCACTCCCTGGTTTCGTTCTTTGACTCCTGAGTTTAAGGCTTGCTGGTAGTGGGCTGGTTCTGTAAGGAGTTAGTTTAAGGCTGTTCCTCACTGGGTTCATTCCGATAGTAGCTAGGTCAATTCTTCGACGAATCATAATAAGGGGTTTGGTTCTGCCTCTGCTTAGTATCATTCTTACCTACCGAGGGACATTCTAGGACTACTGAGGCGCATTCTGATACTGATCTGTTTCATTCTGTGATACACTCGTTTGATTCTGATAGTTAGGTGTTATAGCCTGGTAATTAGTAGTTGAAGGCTAGTTAGCAGTTGTTTTAGTCTTGTACCTGCATAGTAGTGCAATGTTTCATTCTGCCTAGACACCGCATCAGTCTTGTAATTAGTGGTTGTATTCTGAGTTGGTATTGGTTTGATTCTTAGACTGCTTAGGGACAGGAAGTAAGTAATTGGTCTACTCAGTGGAATTCTAACTTTCAAGACTAATTACTATAGAAACACTGGCTATAGAAACACACGCACCCTCAACTATTCCTTTCTTACTTGTGAAACTCTTCCTTTCTTACTTTTTAGTGGAATTAGAACTATTTCACTCCTTTACTTTACTAAGAAATACAACTACTTCTCTATTTACTACTTTCCTCTTTCACTTCTTTACTAGTAATTCATTCTTTCCTCTACCCTTGTTCTTTGAACTCGCCTATTGCTCCTATTAACTTCATTAGGCTCACTACTACAGTTACTTGCCTCTCTTTGCCTTGCCTAACTAGTAATGGAATTGAAATTACTAGAAGGTCGAGTTTTGTCTGTGTTTGTTGGTGATGAGTCCACTTATGGTCCTTGACTACCTTTCTTATGAGACCTACTAAGGCTTCCAGAGGTATGTATTCTTACTAGATCTTAGTATCGGAGTTTCGGGAAGTCTATTAATTAGTAGTTTCTTCTGCCCTTGCTTCTCTTGTAACACCTGATTGTGAGTTGCTTGGCTCTTCTCTTTATATGGGAAATAGGATGAAACTCTTGATATGAAACCAGTCAATAAAGGAATGAAACAAGTAAGTACTCCCAGTAATGAAGTTCTAACCGAGCCTCAAAGCCACTACTTGAAGGGTCAAGAACTAGACTTGAATAGCTTACAAAGCCAAACCAAGCCAGCAGGTAAGAATTCTACTAGTCAGTATAAGAATGCAACCCATATGACCAGCTCACACAGGACTCGTTCACTAAAACCCGGGCCCTTATATACTAGTTCACAGGACTACGAAACTCCAGACTTGAGAACTCCTGTTCCACTCTCACTCTGGCTACTTAGTATTCCACTCTCAATCTCGAAACTTATATGCTCTTTTCACAACTTAATAACTTTCTCTTTGAACTAAGTCAGATCTTTCAACACCCGAACTAGAATGACTTCCCAACAGAAACAATACTACCCACACCTACTTCTTTTGTTTTATCACCCTAGCACGAATTAGAATAAGGTCTCTTGAAACTCTAGGTTCAGTAGTCGATTTCCTAGCAATAAGTTTTAGTATTAGTTCCGAGGTTCAGTCTTGCTAAGCACTAGTTCCGCCTTGGAAGCAGTAGCTCCTTTCTTGCTATTTCTACATGTAGCTTCGCTTAGTTCACCAACTATACTCTACCAGTATCCTGATGACATCTTTCTTGATTCCAGCGCTCTTATAGCCTTTTTAGCCGTGGTTCAAATCAGTATTGGTATAAGCGAAAGGTTGCTAAGTCTCGGGACAAGCCAGTTTTCCCCTTTAAGTAAGCCCCTACTTATTAAGGTTGCCCGCAGCTATAGTACTAAGATAAGAATGAAACTAATATTACCAACGAACACAGTACTTGGGGAAGAAACGGACGAAATAAGGACCCCTTTCTAGTAAGTTCCAAGCTTAGTAGTTCACCTCTGATTCTCTCTACATTGAGAAGAAATAGGATAGATATCCAGTCCACCCCACAAAGTCAGTAAACAAGGAATGAAACAAGCCAAACAACTACCCGGAGTAAGAATTCACCTAGTTGTCGACTTGGCCCGATAACTACTAATACACTAGTCAAGGTATAAATTCCCCGCATATAGTAGTAAGCATCTAGTAGTAGACTCAGAATTTCACTAAAACGACTCTTGAACCACCCTATGACCATAAGTACTGAAGTACAGAATTGCTATCAGTAGTACTTGTATATAAGGGCGGATAAGAGTTATCTGAGCCTCAGTAAGCAAGTAAGAAGGGCAAACAAGCACTATAAGTCCAGGTCCAGTTCAAGTTATCAAGTAACCACTCAACTCACTTTGCTATCCAAAATCCCAGGACTCCTACTTGAGATTCTACTTTACTACTTCCACGCAAAGCTAAGAGACAAGGCCTAAACTGACTATAAGAGCTTCAACTCACACCATTAACTTAAGATATGATATGATATCATTTAGGAGTGGAGAAGCCTCAAAACAAAAGTAGATGGATTTCTTCTTTGCTTAACAAAAGCTCTTCAACCTATCCGTCTACAGTGTCATTAGAGGAGAAATGCAAGCAATTGTACTGGATGCAGGGAATCGGTGGGAATGTAGCTATAGTCTGTAACTCACTTGTTTCTTTCTTGCTTGTTAGTTGAAGCCTGGCTGAAATTATAAGTACTGGGGTTTGATTCTTCCTCTTAGTAGCTAGGGTTTCACTCTGCCTACTCAACACCTCGTTCCAGTCTTAGCCTGCTTTGTTTCAGTCTTAGTTTAGGTAGTTGGATTCTTCCACCCACAAACTCCACTCTTCGGCTACCTCGTTTAAGTCTTGTTTTTAGTGCTTTCAGTCTTGGGTTTACTGCTTTAGGTCTTGTTGTTACTAATCCCTAGTTTTCTCTGTAATCCTATAGAAAGTAGTAAGTAGTCATTTAGTAGTGGGCCAAGGAACGGATAGACAAGCCGACTAAGGAACTTCCCACTGCGCTTGATGCTTACCGCTTTCTAAACTATTCGACTTAATATAAGGGCAACTCCCAAGCGTATTCTTCGGGAGCATCTTCTCTAGCTAATTCTCTTTATTACTCAACCCCATCTGATCTTGTAACTACTGATTCTATGGTTACTATTGGCTCCGCCCTAACAGCTTCCTTTGGCACTCCACTTTCTTAACCTTGTAATAGAACTTTCTGAACCTTGTAATAGAACTAATGAAAACACATACTCATGGGCAGGGCAGCTAGTCAATTGGAATGACACAAGCCTACCCTCGTACAAGATAGATCGTAGTGTTGCGGTAACCACCCAAACTAAAGCACCGAACCAGTATCTTTGAAACTAAAGCACCGAACCAGTATCTTAGAAACCACCCACCCAGTCACTCACCTTTTGTAACTGGCAATTCTCTACTATACCCGGAATAGCTTACCTTTCTGATTCTCCTTGAAAACAGCACTCGTTCTCTCTCTTTCTGCCCCATGTCCCTTATCTTAAAGCTCTTCCAATTATGTTCCTACTTCTTCTGTTGATACAGTAACATATCTTCTTAGGCACAACCCAGTAAAAGAGTCAAACAACCAAGCCAGAGTTCAAAGAGCCATAGGAAGTCTGCTTTACCCTCTTGCTCAGTTACTCCGGACTCCTTTACGAGTATACGCTTGGTCCCTACTAAACAGGTCTCACTCAACACTAGTTACTAGCTTCGGGCTTACTCCTTATTCCTTACTTCAGGGAAGACTTCATAAATCGAGTTCTATCTCTTAATCAGGGAATTGGTAGGCTTACTACTGCCTAGTTTACTTAGGGCTGACTCCTTACTTCGTGGAAGACTTCATAAATAGGGACTTACTCTATGGGCTTACTCTACTGCCCCTGTTCTGGTTATTGAACAAGTCCTGTGTTCGGGAACTACTAAGTACAGAATTGAACCACTAAAGAAAAGAATGGAACTGGTAAGGCTAAGAACGAAACCTGCTACTATAGCCACTAGGATCAGAATGTCCCTAAGGAGTCACAGAATGAACAGTAAGGCTGGGGAGTTAGAATTCAACCAAGGGTCGCTAGTATGGGTATGTCGCTCAGGTATCTAACCACTTGCTATGTAGCTAAGGTCTCGATTCCCTGTCATTGGACTTGGTATTAAGAATACAACTACTCCCAACCAGGCCAGATCCTAAGTTCAATCTCATTCTCGGGTCGACTGGACTTGGTATTAAGAATACAACTACTCCCAACCAGATTTAAACAAGTGGTATCAAGACCAATACTAGCTACACTAACTCCAAGACTTAAACCCGAGCTAACAAGAATGGAACCACTGCCGCTCAGGCCTCAACCCATCGGTAAGTAAATAAGTGGACTCAAACTAGTGCCCCGCCTTATATTAAGTTCTGAAGCTACTCCTACTTATTCTCTAACCACTAACAACTAGCCTCCAACCACTGTTGCTAGGAATGAAACCGGTGTTAGTGAGGCTGCTGCTAGGGATAGTCAGAATGTAACCGCTACTGGCAAGACTTAACCAAGAGCTGCTAAGACTACTACTGGTGTTGCTAAGACTTCGACCAGTGAGTGCAAGCCTGATGTTAGTGAGTTACAGGATCTAACCACTTCCACTGAGCCTACAACCACTGACAACAGGACTGATGCTATGGAGTATTGGACTGAAGCTACTAACTATCAGAACCAAAGCAGTACATCCCCTTATTCTAATTTCTTCAACCCGAGCTAGTAAGACTCAAACCGAGGAGTGCAAGCCTGATATCAACAACTACCAGACTGATACCACTGACAACTAGCCTCCAACTCATATGTAAGTAAATAAGTGGACTAAAACAGGGGAGTGAAGGAATGGGACTGGGGAGAAGGCCGGACTACCGCGCAACACGAACAAAGGACTTGTTTATAACTGGCTATACCCTGTCTATGCTGTTACTGCCGCACAATGGGCGTAGCCCATTGCTTGTCTATCCGTTGCTTGGTGACTTCAACTTAAGCTAGGCAGACTGAAAGAGTGTCTAACGAGCCTGAAACTCGGGATTACTACTATGGGTATCAATTATAAGAGTCAAGTGAGCTAGGGTAGTAAGTTAGAATGGTGAGCTAGAGGAGTAGATCGGAATTGACCTAAGTAGGCTAAGGCTTCAACCAATACCAACTCAGAATCAAACTACGAAAAAAGAGACTGATGCCTAACAACCAGAACCAGTACTTGCCCCCATTTATGAAGTTTTCCCCACATCTAGTTAAAGAACTCAACTCAGCAGTCTAAGAATGCAACAAGGTGGTAGTCAAAGAGACAAGCTACTACTAGGAGCCAGAGGAGCAAGTGAGAATGCCACTATGTAGTTACAGAATGCAACCCGTACTACTCATAATTGAGCCCCTTATTCTAATTCGTTACAGAATTCAACTCCTCCGTTTTCTACCTTCCTGTTCGCTTTACCTTCCCTTTGCTTGCTTCAGCTTAAATGAAAGAAGATTGATTTGAACCTGCTTCCTCGCCTGATCCAGCATCCTATTTAGTTTAATATGAAACTAGCACCCCCAGAGACGAGCTTCTATCTACTTTTACACTGAAGAACTTATAGGCGAGACAGATTCTTAATTTCAAGTCATAATTGAGTGCACGTCAACTGATTGTGCTTGTATCTAAGGGGCGAGCAATAGAAGTATTGATTGGCGGGCATGGATTCCTATTCGGACTTATGAGTTAGTTATTCCTATTCTGACTGGAGAGTTAGTCAGTGAGGGAGAGCTGCTCTAGGACAAGAATGCACCCCGTAAGTAGTAGACATAGAATGCTTTGGGTAGTTAAAGACTGAAACAAGTGGGAGATCATCTAAGAATGCAATCAAGGGTAGCTAGTCTTAGTATTGATAGCTAAGGTCTTGGTATTAGTAGCTAAGGGAACAACGAATAAGGGGCTACTGCTTCCCAGCCTGCTACTGGTGTTGCTAAGGCTTCAATGGGGCCCTGCTGAATGGGGCTATAGTGAGTCACAGCCTGAAGCTATTGGTGCGCCTTATATGAAGTTCTGATGCTAGTCAGTCCGGTCTTCTACTCTGCATCACTAAGACTAAGCATACTGGGTTTTATATAATAGGTATATGAGCCAAGCCAGAGCAAGAGGAGAGGTCGGCTTGGTAAGTGGAGTTAGGGTCGATGTTGAAATGAGGATTTGCCCATTAGCTCCGTTTCACGTATCAAAGGATTCTAGTATAATCGAGCTGGTAACGGTGCACATAATTAATAATCTAAAGAAGTGAGTTTAGGGGCGGAATAAGGAGAATAATCAGGATATGAAGCCGAAGCCAAATCCACTCTTTAAGAATACCCATGTAGTTAAGATCTGGATCTACCTGTTGCGCAAGGGCGGTTACAGCACCTGAGATGTCGGGTTCAAATGCATTTCTACAGCCGATAGGTAGCAACATATGGAATTTATCATAAGAGTCGCTTCCCATAGGAGAAACAACGAAAAAAGGGGCCCAGCTACGGCGCAAGACCGCGAACTCGACTTGAAGTTCAGAATGGAATCTCTATTGCACAATATTGAAGTGAGTAAAAAAACTCCGAAACTTCTATAATAAGTGTTAGCGCAACATCCCTTTTTCTAGCCCCTTGTAGTGTACCAAGAAGAGAGTAAGGTAAGGAGTCCGCGTCTAAGTAAGGTTTCTCAGAAGCTAGCCCGAGTAGAAAGATCCGGAATGGAGCTAGTTCAACTCAGAATCAAACAACGCACCAATGAATAGAAAGAGAAATCAAGAAAGAAGGTTCACTCAAACTGGGAATGGGCACCGCACAGAGATAAGACTAAAACGGAAAACTCGGAATGAAAATGCGCCTAATGAACCAAACTCAAAACTAGGGGATTTTCTAAAGAAGTATGAATCCGACCTTAACAAACAAAAGAATTGGTCTCGCAGGGGCACGGGATGATGGGATAGGACAACAACTAATACTTCGAAGCGGTAACCTCATTATTAACTCCCCGAACCATATCTCAGTATATCTTTCCTTTCTTTGAAACTTACACTGATGATTCAGAAGAGCAGCTCTAGATTGAAGTTGGTTTAGTGATTATTATTCTATCTTTGAATCGGTCTCAAGTCTTAGGTCTGCGCATCCTTGCTTGAAATAGTTCCTCTCCTCAGGCCCAGGCCTCGTAGCTCGGGTCGCCCTTTTTGTTCATCTTAGTGGAAGCCCGCCCTTATTAATAGCGAAGCAGTGAGCTTTGTAGGAAATGAAGCAACTAAAGAATCTCTATTTTCGAATATAGAATGTAATGCATAGGTATGATCCTATCGCCTATAGAGGTGGAACCAAACTACAATTTATGGTAATTCAAAAAGAAAAAGGGAATTCCATATAGTACCGGCAAGACCTTGATGAACGAATAACGAACGAAAAGAAGCAAACTAAGAAAATAGTACGACCTCGAACCTGTTTACTATCCAATATCTAAAGGCTGACTCTACTGACTATGTGCCTTTAACCCACGGCTTTGATTCTAACTAGCCTTCCTTCGACCCTGTAGTTGTAGGCTGAAAACAACCCCTTCCAACTTTCATTCTATCACTACTTGCTTTGATTCTGGCACTCCCAGCCTCGATGCCTACGCTCCTGTTTTAGTATTCCCTTACATACTTTTAGCCTTCCTTTACTTTATCTTATTCTTTGACTCCTTAGCCGAAGTATACAGTTCACCTACCACTCTCCTACTACTAGGATTCTTCTACTCTTTGTTTTACCCCTAGTACTAGTGCTTCTAATCCTTCCTTCGCTAACTAGCAATTGAACCCACTGATAACAAGGCAACAACTCATAAGTAATAATGTCCTAGGTGCCTAACAAGACTATAGCCCATAATACCGACTTAAATCACCGATCAAAAGATTGGAACCAATTACTTACTTACTAACTGACTACAAACATTGCTTCCGCGTACTTAGGCTTCTCATGATTAAGCTGGGGACTCTGCCTTTTTCTCCTATCTATCTATGAGCCAGCACTTCCTATTAGTTTCGCTTTACTTGCTTTGATTCTCTCTTTTGTAATTCGAATATGGATTCTTCTTTTAACTACATAGCATCAGCTTACTTAGAAGCATGGTCTCCTATAACACAATAGGACATAATGGGTAGTCTGTAGAAAGATACTGGCCCAGGAGCCCGCCTACGACATTAGAATGAAAATACTTACTATCAACTCGGCAAGCTAAGCCTTAACTTAACTCACTATTAGCCCAAGCCAACTCCCTTGACTTTGAAACTTTGACTCCGGTCTCTAAGGTTGTTTTCAAACTAGAGCAGCTACATTGCTAGAAGGAATGGAACGAGCAACTGGGGCTTAAACCTGTACTGTATTCGAGTGAAAACACTGCCCATAAGAATGGAATCACTGCTAACAAGATCGAAACAAGCAACCGGGGCCACGGATAACACGGCTTTCGCTACTACCAAAAAATCCTTATTTCCATTTCCGTTCTTATACAACTAACTATAGGTCTGACACTACTGAATCAAATCGTTGCTTATGGGCTTTAGGCCTCCACTCCCTGTCTTAACTCTATATTTCCCTTTTGACTCACCAAGCCGATACTCACTATTATATTAGCCTTACTATCCTTGGCTTCACTCTTAAGTTACCTACTTTGGTTCTTTCTTTCCATGCCCCCAATCTGGAACTAGTGCTTCTCATAATAAACTAGGGAATACCGGCCTTATAATATAGAATTGAACAAGTGCTTTGAAGACCTTAAGTATAAATAGGGAACCAACTCTTTCTTTAGTAGGATACATCGAAGTAGGAACTCGGAATTGCACTGGGAATACATAGATTTGAACTAATCAATCATAGAATCAAACAAATCAAGCTGGGAATTACACCGATGCTAGCAAGACTTTAGCCGATACCACAATCATACTGGAACTTACAATAGGGACATTCCACTGGTAATGACAAGAGTAAAACCTGGAATAGAACCCCGAACTTAAGTACTGGTGGGACTTACTTACTGCATTCCGTATTAGTGGATTCATCCTTCCTCTACGACTTCGGTTCTGTAGTTACTCGATCCAATTCTTACTATCTCCGATTCACTCCACCTCTCCCTGGGTTGATTCCACATCACCTAACTTCCATTCTGTTAGTTGTTCCTGACATCTTTGCTATCAAACGGATATACCTCTGTCTATAAGCCTGATTCCTCTAACAATAAGAATGGGCTACTTAGACTTCTCTACTAAAACAAAGAAATAAGGCGGACACCCACAACTTAGACTTTCCCTACTAACTTGGATTCGGACTTCTCTTTGTTCAAGCCTACACTAACTACTAAAGGGAATGGGACTGGTGGCAAACAGGCTTGAGACACTTACTATTGGATTGAGACACCGAGACACATAGGACTTGACTAAATGAATTAAGGAATGAAACTACTGGAAAACAGATTCGAACTAAGAACTAGGGATCGGGCTATTACTGGCAAGGCGGATACCCCGCGGGGTGAATCAGAATTCTAGAATAGAAGCCTGGAGCAGCTGACAAACGGACTTGCGCTGGTGTTCTCATAACCAACCTCGAAACAGTGAATCAAAACACTCGACCAATAAGACTTGAGCCGCTACTACTCGAAGACTTATCCTAGAAACTCCAAATTGACCTAATGGTCTCGAACCTTACTTTACTTATAAATGAAACAGACTTCTATTGTATTGGAAACCGGGCTTCCCCTACTGACCCGCGACTCTGACTTGACTTGCTGCCAGCCTTTATCCACTAGCTATTAAACGGAAACTACCGAACTCAATGCCTATATGTGAGTTTTAGTATTCCTTGACTTACTTGCAAACTAACACACCACTAGGTGCAAGAACGAACTCTATACTTAACTAGAAGAATCAAATCAATAACAATAGAAATTGAACCACTGATCAAAGGAACTAAATGAAGTAGTTAGTATCGGATTGGAACTAAGGGTATCGGGAGTAAACTACCGCCCATGATAATAGAACTACGAATAAGGAATCGAGCTATAAGGTAAGGGTAAGGGACATAGCTCTAACACATTGAAAAACAAAGAAAGGCTATCGCTGCTGCTTCTAAGGATGAGAAACTGGGCCCACCACAACGACAACAACTAGATATAAGGGATGAAGCTAAAAAGTAGGAATACCGGAAAGGAGTCTCAGGCTGAAACCAATAAACACAAGACGAGAACTATCAACTGGGAATCGAGTTACTACTGTGATGGGAATGAAATCACTACTGGGAAGAATGGAGCTGGTGCTTATGAGACCTTAGCTCGGAACGGAGAATTTAGATACAACTGATGGGAATGGATCTAATAACTGGGATTCTAGCGTCGGATCCTTTCACTCATTACAAAGTACGAGTAACAGGCTGATATACAATGCTTGAAAGCCATGCCTTTGGGTGTTTGGGGGCGGTAATTCATATTGATTTCCCCGGCCCGGATGCTTGTTTGCAAGCAAAGAGCTATAGGCTGGTAGTTGTGAAGGGTAGACTGATAGGCACCTGTGAAAGAATATAAGATAGGGCAACACGACTTAATAAGTGCACAAAAAGAATGAAAGCAGGGTAGCTGGCCTAAGACACCTAATAGCAAGTAATAATACAGTGGAGCACTACTAACAAGAATCTAACACCTAATTCACAGCCTGATACCCGGGAGTGCCTTTACTTAATTTCCAAACACTGCATTCCAAGCCTGATGCTGGGTAGTTAAGGTCTCTAACCGCTAACAACCATAATGTGCCTTCATACACTAAGAATGGAGCTAACTAATAAAAGAATTGATAAATCACAGCATTAACCTGGGGAGTAACAGCCCTATAAACTCAGGAGGAGTATCGGAATCAACCCAGTACTAATAAGAATTTACCTAGCTAGTTTACTTACTTAGTTTACTTACTTAGTTTACTTACTTAGTTTACTGACTTAGTTGACATACTCGGTAGGCCTTGGTAGGCTTGGAATTCTATTACTAGGGTTGGCAAGGTAACCATCAAGGTCAGCAGCTCAGTAAGAAGGAGAAGCCAGTTCTGCTCTAGTTGCATCCCTAGTTGAACTCGGTGTTGTCGGTGGAAAGAGAACTGTAGAGTTAGCTCTGTCTGTATTGTATGATAGAAAGGAGCAAGAGGATAGTTCAAGTTGCCGAACACTAGCGTCAGAGGATTTAGTAGGCACGGGAAGCAGTTAAGGAGGTAGGCAAGGGAAGAAGGATAACCCCCTTATAGTTATAGTAATTGGCTAGTCTAGGAAAGTAGCTAGGGATAGTAGTCAGCAGCTGGGCTTGTGTCATTAGTTGTTTAATCCCTCGTTTCGTCTTCTCCCTTTTGTAAAGCTCCTGTTCTTGTGCTCGTTCCGTCTAGTAGTCCTGCTCTAGTTTCATCCCTTGTTTAATCTGTATTTGGCTTTCAGCACCTTATATTAAGTCGGGTTCAGTTCATAGTAGCCAGCTTCTGTATTTCTTGTTTTTTCTTATTGAAGTTGTCTTTGAGTTACTTGGCCCACTCCATAATTACTACTTGACTTTATATAGGTGAATGGAATGAGATCTTCTCTGAGGTGGGTAAGTAGTTAAGTTAGAAATAAACCACTAAAGAAAAGAATTGAACTAACCAATTACAGAACGAAACCAGGGAGTCAAAGAGTGGATAAGTACAGAGTTGCACCTAGTCGGGGAAATTATTAAGTGTGGCAAAGCTAAGAGAACTAAGTAGTTTAAGAATGAACCTACTACTGGGCCTAGTTGAAAGTTGTCTAGTCCCCCAGCTAGAGAGGTGAGCTAGTAGGCAAGGGAGCTAGTATGAAAGCTAGACTTCAACCAACACCGAGCAGAGTGGTACTGATTAATTGGCCCCAACAGACTCAAACTACTCCTACTTACTTATAGCATAGTTAGAATTTACCTAGGGAGTAACAGCCTTAAAGCCAGTGCTAACCAGTCTTCACATGCAACTAAGAGGTGAGCTAGTGGGAAATCAATAGGAGTTCATGACTCGGCTAGGTGGGAAAGAAAGTAGAGATGCAGAGAATTGGTAATAAGGGATTATAAGTTCTGGCACATCGTATAGAAAGACGTAAAGACACGGCTTCTCCTTTCAATTGAACGCGGATGCGGATGCACTTGTTTATTGGGCCGAGTCAACAAGGGGAATTCCATCTCTCTTCTTCTATTTTCACTCCCGGGAAAGTAGCTAGGGTTTTAGGCTGTAAACCGGGGTGTTTTACTTTCATCTGTGTTTGCCCAGATTAAGAATCTGCCCTTATATTAAGTCGTTAGGTTAGTTGGTAAAGAGAAAAGATGTTGTTTTTGTTGAATACAATACCGAAAGGTGAGCTAGCGGGCAAAAGTCTGCTATCTGTGCAACCACTACCGGGAATAAACAGCGGATCCAGGGCATAGACATAGACAGAATGGATTCCTTCTTTTTGCCAGTGGTTAGTCTTCATCTGAAGTTGAATACCGAGTAGCCAGAGGGGTTTGACAGAAGATCTACTGCTTCAGCAAGGTGTGCTCAGCTGTTTCATCCGTTAAGTCGTAAGCTGTCAGGTGTGATGTTCTTGTTTTATCGACTCGAGAAGAGGCCGTATCCCTATCTAGAGTTAGAAATAGAGCATACCGGGGGTTCTTGTGTTGGTTACGCTGTCAGAAGATGATTGAGCTGGGCAGAATAGAGTAAGACTCACTTTAGTTGCTTGACTGAATTGATTCAGATGTAGTTGAGAGAGGTTAAGCCTATGGAAAAGCACTCACTCTACTAAATGCAGGTGGGAAGCCTCATACTAGAAATCCATCTGGTGGAGCGGTATCTCGGAACAAGGCAGGGGAAAAAGTATTAGTTGCTTGCCACTTATTATATCTGCCGGTTCGGGTTATGCGCCTCGCCTCTTTTCTTCAATTAAGTTGATGTTCCACTTCTATCCTTTAGAAAGATAATATATAAGTGAGATAGATAATAAGTAATATAGATTTTCTGCTACTGTTTGTATACTTAGTAGATAGAGGATCAAGATAAGTAGTTTCTCATCTTTGTTCTTAACTTGTAAATGACATCTTTGCCAGTACTTTCAAGGAAGCACGTAAGGGAGCAAGAGCCGAGGTGGGCAATGGAAGTAACCAAACCCAATCGTAGGGGCCAACCAGTACTTAAGTTCAGGCCGGGCAGCTAGGGTCTCTAACACCTAACTCAAAGACTGAAGCGAGCAACAACAAGACTTACCCCACTACCAACGAGAATAAAACTAACTCCAACTTACTAGAAGGGCTGACACCACTGACAACAGGACTAAGACACCTGCAGCTAAGGCTTCAACCACTCCCCCGGCAAGAATGAAACGGACACTAAGAAGAATGAAACAATAACTACTGGCCAAGGAACCACTAATGTGTAGCTAAAGGAACGAACGCTAGTTAAGTTATGAGCAAGTTCTGTAGCTAAAGGAACGAACGCTAGTTAAGTTATGAGCAAGTTCTGTGTTCGGGAACTGGTGCGGGAGAGAATGGCACTGGTGCTGCTAAGCCTGCTGCTGGGTAGTTAAGGAGTGGTCCTGTTCCGGTTCTTGTGTGAGTTGAATACAAAACGAGTAGTTGTCCAAGTAGTGGAGTAGCTGAGTTTATAACCAAGTCCTGGTGGTCAAAGAGTGGAGCTGCTAAGGCTAAGAATCAAACCACTGCTGGGCTGAGGGTAGCTAGTAAGGGATAGAATTCACCTAGTTGTCGACTGGGGTGCGAGGAAAGTCTAGTTAGTTTCTAAGTCAACTGAGAGAAAGAAACAAGTAAACTCTATTCTTTAATTCCTACTTTGATACAGAAGCAAGAGAAGGATAAGAGTTTTCATTCAAATAGAGGTGGGTAAGGGCCAAGCTACTACTAATGTTGCTAGGCAGGGCTGCTCTTGGAATTGAGCTACCTAGTCTGAGAATGAACCAAGGAAGTGAAAGAATACAACAGTAGTTCCTCGGGAGTAAGAATGAAACCGATACTACTCGGAAGTTACCTCAGTAGTTCAAGAATGAACCAAGGTAGCCAAAGAGTGGAACTAGTACTACTCGGAATTGAGCTAGATAGTTTAAGAATGCAGCTGACCAATCCCAGGCTACTTACAATAAGGGCCAAAGTCACAGAAAATGGAGCTAACCAATTACAGAATTCAATTGGCAAGGGGTGAACTCACTGGTAAGAAGTAAACTCAGTAGTAGCAGAATGAAACTCATTAGTTCAAGAATGCACCTAAGTAGACTCCTAATGGAACTCAGTAAGAATCTAGTTTACTTACCGCAACTCTTCATCTGTATTTGATTTCTTTCCCTCGCTTGCAACTTAATATAAGGGCTCCTTTATCACCTGACTTTATCACTGAACCTTGGACTACTAAGAATCAAACAACTAACAATAAGACTGATGTTGGGTATTACTTGTATTGGTATGCAGCTACTAAGACTGATGCTTAAGGTACTAAGAATAGAGCTATTGAGTCACAAGGAATGGAACTCAGATATGAGAATTTACCTAAGTAGGCTAGTAGTAGTAAGTCCCTATTTCTTAAGTCTCCCCCGCATCTAGTTACAGAACGAAACAAGTATAACTAAGACTAATACCGGTGAGTGCAAGTAATTAAATAAGTTGTTTTGGTGATTTGGTGAACTGAACTTACTTAACTGCTTCCCTTTCTGGTTCCCTTGCCCACCTTTATTACACTTGCCTCTACTCTGGCTACTCAACTCCAAGTCGGGATGGGATGGGTGCCACAGCTTGTACTGGCTAAACATCTACTTATTCTTATTTTAGTTACCGCAGCCCTAAGTAGTGCTAGTTAGAATTGGCCTAAGGAGTTTAAGAGTGAAACAGTGTCCCAACAGACTGAAACGGGTGGGTAGCTAGTTCTTTTATTGAACTCCAAAGACTCGGAATGGCGCTAGTAAGTGTAAGAGCCAAGTCCAGTGTTCGGCGGCAGGAGCTCAAAACTAGGATAAAATAAAGCATTTCCAACCTCCACTCTCACTCGACCCAGTACTTCATTAAGCTATCCGAGGTTACTTCTTTCTTTCCAGCCAACACTCGAACCTCCCTCTCGCCTACCTAGTAGTGCTTTCAACTCATGTTTTAGAGTTATGAGCAAGTCCTTTATCTGTTGGTGCCCCTAATTAATGCCCTATATTAAGAAACTCTGCAGCAACAAGGCTTCCAAGACTATAGCTACTAAGAAACATATGACCAATTCTCCACAATAGGTAATGCAAGTTCTAATTTCACTCACTGGTAGGTAATGCAAGTTCTAATTTCACTCACGAAACTCACTAGAAGGGAAGATTATTAATCTGGCTATAAGGGCTCAGGTGTTGAATTAAGGAATTGAACTAGCTAAGTCAGATATGGCAACTCTACCGATTGAATCTTTTATACCTATTGTTCCTATACATACCCATGATAACTATCCCTCTCCTATACCTCTGGGCTACTCTACTACTTGTTCTATCACTCCATTGAGTATACTTTCTTTCATTAGCAGACCCGCTTTACGATGCAACAAGAACTGGCTATTCTCCACTCCCCTACCAGTAGACAAAGACTGGCTTAAACGGAAACTGACCCTCCAACTCAGGACAGGAAGGACGTCTCTTCTCGGCGCCAACACCAGTAAACTGCTGATTCTCTAGCTTCTTTTGTAACACCAGATAGAGAGTTGCTTGGCCCGGAGCATATTAATTCCTTCCACTCTTTTCAAGTCTCAGTAAGTATAGTAGCATTCTTTCTTAGTGGAGCCATAGGTGTAGTTATCATCAATAGTGCAATCACATAGGTGTAGTTATCATCAATAGTGCAATCAATAGTTATACATCGCTGAGGCCTATAACCAACCCTGTGCTCTGAACCAACCCGGGGCCCAATGCTCTTACTTAACCTATCTATCAAGTTTGAAGTCAACACCATTCTTTAGTTCAATACCGGCTATCTATCCTGATCGTGCTTCCTAGCTTAGCAGCCTATGTGCTTTTTCTCTTAATCCTTCTCTTACTCTGCAAGTAAAACATCTGCCTCCGAGACAACTAAAACAAGTAATAAAGTGAGAATGAAACTTCAAGTAAAGAAACATAAATAGAAGAATGAGCCATAGGTGGATTAGATGCTCTAGTATTGACTGTCCAGGTTCCCTCTAAGAAAGAAGGTTGTCAACTCACACCCTTAACAAGACAGAGATGCTTGCACCACCTCTGCTTCTCGCCAAGTAGTAGTCCTGTGTAAGGTAAGGGCATCATTAAGTACTTTTTAAGTGCATCGAGGTGTCCAGAACCACTTTCATTATCTCTTATATAATAGAACTTATGAAACTCGGGGAAATTCTCTAACTCTGGTCAACTACTCTTATAAGGGAAGGGAATCCATCTCTTACCCTGGATTACTTTATTCTTTATTCTTTTACTAATTACTATAGGAGTTAGTTTCCATAGGTAGTAAAGATGCAATTGGGCAAGCAGCGGCATACAATAGGAAAGAATTCTACTACTTATAAGAATTACACTCAAGCGGAATCATTAGAGCCAGAGTATGATGAGCCGGGGGTGTTAGAGAGTAGTCCTGCGCCCTTAAGTCATTTGGGTGGGCACGGGGGTATTGCCCAATAGCAAATAGTTCTTAATTCTCGACTCTTGCTCTACTTTAATAACTAATTGATGCTTCAGATCTTGATTCCTAGGATTCTATCTCTCTAAGACACCTTGGTCGTTGGGCAATAAAATAAGTGACTTTCGAGCAACACTCCGAAAAAGGAAGGCACTAGAACAATATCCAATTTAGGTGGGCTTCAATACCTTACTTGATAACTAGAACTGGTAATTCTCTTTCCTCCCTTGCCCGAGTTATATGAGATGGAGGCAAGAACAGAACAGAATTGAGATTAATAAAGAAATCAATCCAGAAATCAAGTAGAGCAAGAGGCAGAAAGATCAGATGTTAGGCGAATAACGTCTACCATTAATTAGAAGGGCAGAGGCCTCTATAGAAATTATAAGTACTGGTGGGTAGTTTCATCAGTTCTATTATATTATAAGATAGAATAGATATGGCTTTTCTAAAAGTAACAAAAAAAGTATCCGTATAATAAGCCTCAGATGGAGCTAGTGAGGAAGCGGGAAGTATTGGAATAAAACAAGTCATTCAACAAGCCAACTCCCTACTTATATATCGTATATCCGCATCTGCTCGTTAAGTCTAGTGTTGTTTGTTGGCAAAGGTGAGGAAGCTGTGTGGTATCGGGTTGCTAAGGATACTAATGAGAACTACGAATTCCACTAGCCCAGCAGCGGCGAAAGAAGTATTTGTTTCCTCAGCAGCAAGCGATAAGTCAATGCCCGGTGTAATTATTATTAGTAAGAGTGCTAGATTGGCCAGAGAGGGAGAAACAACTAAACAATAGTACAGGTGTTGGCGATAGGGAGAAAGTTCGGGTGTGCTCGTGTTGAATCTGTTTCATCAAGTGTGGAATCCATGTTTGTTGGCGAGTTGATGAGTTTCAATGAGGGAAGCCCCAAGTAGTGGTCCAATCGAGATGGCAAATGACCTAGGAATAGATCCAAGAGATGAGATGCGCCAGAGTATGATGAGCATAAAGTTTAAGTCGAGGTCAAGTATACGGAATTCACTCACCCTGCTCTTGAAACTACTTCTTTAATTGATTAAACTAGGGGCCAAGCAACCACTAACTATATGAGAATTCTACTCTCAAGCTTTACCACTTATTTCATTCCAACCTCTCCTTTCTCTCCTTCCCGCTGAAGAAGGAATTGATTCTGATCCGGAGACCTTAGCCTTTGTAGTAAATGATGACTGTATCTCTATCATACCTGGCACCCTCAACAGCAGTTTCCGTTCGAAAGTAGGGTGTTGGCACTGGACTGAAATCTACCTCTGGCAACTACTACTATGGTAACGAAACCTTCCGCAGAAGCAACAGGTGGATCAGCAACTCTAGGGTAAGAAACGGAATCGGGGGAGTGAGTATACGCTTCGCCTCCATTCTTTCTATTCACTCTATTCTTTCTATTCTTTTGTAGAGGACCGGTGTGTGTAAGGATGCAAAGGGGGAGAAGCTCATGTAGTTTTCCGGTACTTAGTTGTTTCATGCGGGTAAGTAACCCTGTGCTCTGTAAGGAAAAGAGGCTCAATAGAAAGCTTAAAGAAAAGAACTAGTTGAACTAGGAGATGAAACTAGAAAAGACAAATACTAATATTAAGTAGACCTCGCTTCAAATCAAATACCTGGAAGACGAGACGGAAGTAGACCTCGCTTCAAATCAAATACTTTACTCGCTGGGGATCCCCCAAAGAATTGACCTACCTTTCGTAAACCTATGCTCAGGTATCAAAGAAATTGAGTTAGATTAGCCGAATGAAGTTAGCAGAGATGAGCCAGCTAAGGCAAAGAATGGAGGTGGGGAGAGAGTAGTTTCTGAACCTGGGAATGGAGCTAAGTAGGCTTAGAATGGAAGCTAGGGAGTCACAGGCTCTAGCTACTAGCAACCAGAACCAGTATAGGTATTAGTAAGACTAAAACAACTAACTAGCAGGCTATAACACCCAACTAATGGAACCAAACCAGTACCAAGCGAGCCTGATGCCACTGCCACTAAGCCTGCTACTGGTACTACTCGGACTGGAGCTAAGTAGTTCAAGTAAGAATTCCACTAACTAATAAGTAAGAGACAAGCTACTAAGGAAGTCAAGGTTCGGAAAGGATAAGTTCTCGGGGCAGAAACGAGTCACTCACTACACCGGCTATCCATCCTTAGTTGTGGAATCACCAGTTCCAGTTTCAAGATAAGAAGTAGGTTATTCAAGTGAAGTGAAAGTGTCATTGTCAACAAGATCAGTTGCTGGATCACTAGTTGGAGCTGGAAAGTCTCTCGGAACAGACCCTCCAAGCTGGTCTTCAAGTCTTGTTTCGGGTACCTGATATTGTCTTGTTCAACTTCAATCTGGGTTCGGTGATTGGTCTTGTTTGGGGCAGACTATCCTACTGGCTTTGAGGCGAGGCGAGGTATCTTCCACGAGTTTGATCAGAGTTTTACTAAACTCATCATAGAGGGAGATTGGAATGGATCACTGTGTATCTTATAAGAAAGAAAGTAACCTCACAGATTCATTAGCAGTAGTGGTCTCATAGAAGCAGGTAACTAATCAACCCTCCTAGTTAAAGAATGAACGGGCATTTCCGGAGGCAACATAGGTAATTTGCCATCCAACTAAGGAACCAAACAACTACTAATGGCCAAGACAACTACTCTGTTTGTCTCTATCTGTGATTTATTATTATTATATAAAAAGATAGAATTTACAATAGCTCTTATAGTAAGTGAAAGCCACTACACCCTAGGACACGAATCTTCTCTTTCTGGTAGAGCTAAGGTATATAACGGAAGTAGACCTAGACCTCTGGAAAGTAACCTAACACAGCTCGCGTACCTTGACTTGATTCTTCACCCTTGCCCACATAGTTACCGATTGCATCAACCCTTATTGGCACCCCGACCCCGAGTTTCATCTGTATTTGTTAGTGACGAAGCGGGAATAGAAGCAGTTCTAAAGAAGCAAACAGTTCTGGGAAATCAAATTAACTGAGTTGCCTTGTTGCTAGTTAGAGTGGAGTCTGTCTTTTAACCCCTTCCCTTGTTTCATATGTATTTGTTAAAGATGTTACTGGCTCCACTAAAGAGACTGCTCGAGGTCAAGGATAAAGCAAAGGTTAAGGCTCTGAGGCGAGGCGAGGCAGAAGAAGTTTTTAGCTCCTGCCGCGCAACTAAGTAAGCCGGGCAAGTAACGACTACAAAAACTGTCAAGCAACGGATAGACAAGCAACGAGACAAGTGAACTTAGCAACTACTTCTCTATTTACTACTTGCTGAACACATGGGTTATACTACTCCCTTAGCACATAGGATTTGTTACTACGTAGTTGTGCCTAAAACCTAACTAGAAGTACTTAGTTGTGCCTAGTAGGGGTGCAGCGTATGGGTCCCCAAAGGAAGCTGTGTAAACCAACTACTCATAATAATTCCACTAACTCTAAACTAAGGTACCTGTAACTCCTTTAATACCGACACTCCTAACTCTGGTTTGGTTAGTTACCCCTATCTATTATACACCTCGGCGGGTAGGGGCACTCTTACTTATTATTCTGTTTCCGGACTTATAGCGGAGTAGTGAAATGCTTCTCCAGCAATCATATACGGCTTATGCGCATCAGTCAATTCCAGCAATATTCTTTCTCTTCCGCTTCAGATTAAACTCATTCTCTTACTGCAGCACCGAGGTACCACACAGCTTCTGATCGAGTCTACTCTCCTGGCACAGCTTCTAAATAGGATGATCCTAGAACTTTACCTGGAACTGGACCTTTCCGCTGTGGAGCTGGAACTTACTATAAGGGCGCCAACAAAGATTTCTCTTACCATGGTGAAGTATAAAGTAAGCTGCATAGGCAGGATATGAGGCTGGCAAAAGTAAGCTTAGAAGCCCCAATTACTTAAGGGCTGTCTCTTTGAACTCTTGCAACTAGAACTAGGGCTACAATACCTCTCAGTCAGTAAGCAGCAATCGGGTAATAAGAAATGAGATTTTGCACTTCCAAGTCTTGTTTCTTAGTTTGCTAAAGTTGTCTCTTCGGGTGGGTTGTATTGGCAAGAGGGGTTATGCCTGCCCATACTTGGTCTATTTTTACTTGAAATAGGAATTGTTGACTCTTTATTGCGATCCGGGGAAAGAAAGCTTTTTCACTTAGCTTGACTGGAGCGTAGAGTTTATTGAGTTTGCTTGTGAAAGTCCTGTTTGTTTCTTTGGGTGCTTCTGCTACTGGAGTGAGAAAGTAAGCTACAATCGATTCTTTAAGTCTAGGGCCTCTTTACTTCCAGGATAGGTAGCTGAACCCTAAAGCTAAGCTAAAGAGGAGAGGAAGCTCGTCAAGTCATCAATAAGAGAGGTGGGCACAAGTCAGATAGAGTTAGTTCGGGTAGGCAAGGGGTTAACACTAGAGCTCGGGCCCTTCTAGTAAGTTGGGGAGCTATTCCTTGTTGACTTTTTCACTCACTCCTACTGTTATAAGATATAGTAGTTCCGGGTTTCCTCTTACTATTAATGGAAAGTGAGACACAAGCTACTACTACAAAGACAAAGAAAGGTAAAGAGAGGAAGGAACTATTATGTAGAGGAAGGAACAAGCAGAGCGTGACAAGCAACAGTAGCAGGAGAAGATGAAGTTTGGGAATAAGATGGATCTGGAGCAATAGATGGGTGGTTTTAGGTGGTTTAGTTATATCTATATTGGGGTGGGAGGCAATACTCTTCCCTTACTGTTTCATCCCTTGTTTCATCTGTATCTGTGTTTGTTGTCCACGAGTACGGGTGCTCGAAAGCCGTTGAAGAGAGAAGTGATTAATGCCCAGGTAGCTCAAGATAACAAGTATAGATCTAGTTGAGTATAGAACTCTTGGTAATCATAGTAGGAGAGAGATGGAGTCCAATTTCCATGATTTTCTGTGATGCGCAAGAGAAGAAAGAGATTCCATTACTGTAGTTACGAGTGCAAGAGATGAGATTCCTTGTTTCACTTGACTCAACAAGTCACTACTAATGTGTAGCGTTAGCAGGGAGGCTAAAGGGGCGGGAGGAGAGAGAATGATAAAGGTTATTATTAAATGAAGAAGGCTGATATCGAGTCCTTTAAGCCATGGTAAACTAATCAAATGTGGAATTCACCTCGCATCAAAGCAAGTAAGATAGTCTGCAACTTACTAGACGGGCATATCTCCGACTAAGAAAGCACTTGTTCTTTTGATTTACTAAATGCTATACTACTCGGTGGAATTAGTACTAGAAGCATTGTTATACTCTTATCAGTGGAATTCTTAGAAATCAAGTATACTCTACAGCCCTTGCGCACCCAAATCAAATATACTAATATTCTATAGTAGACAAAACATCTTACTTTCGAACATAAACATCATTTCCTAGCACTGATCCTGATCTGCCAAGTAACTACTAGACTCGCTAAACGCCGAATACATCTAATTAACTCCGTCTGCCTGCCTACCTCTCTTAATGATTCTATTATGATACCCCTAAGGACTACCACTTTAAGGATCCTATCCCCGGTTTCATTCTGATCTATGAGGAGAGGAGTTCTTACCTTTCCTACTTGTTTAAAGAAGTATTAAGTAGTTAGTGTATGACTGGATTTCTTTCTTTAGGAGCAGGCCCAGTTCCAGTTTCAAGATAAGAAGGGGGGTCTAAAAGTTCAGGTGATTGTTTCTGTTGCAAAGAAAGTAAAGGGCAATTAATCAGTGTGAGGCCAAGCAACTACGTTAGTAGCTAGGCGAGTTATGAGCAAGTCTACGAGTAATTAGCCTGCCCTTTTTTCTAGTTTATTGAATTTTCTTGATTTGAGAGAAAGATCCCTGCCCCTATCCCCAAAGTCACTTATCATGTTACGCGTCAGTTTCGAGAATCCACAGTGCTTGTTTATTGGGGAGCGAGTGTTGGCTTAGAGTCTCCCTCGGCACTCTTTCACTCCTTTAAGTGATTTGTCGAGTTACTTGGCTCATCTTTTTCTCAATTTGTTCATGGGACCTTAGTGCTTTAATCATTGAATCTAGCTACCCTTGCGAGAGCTGTTGGGGACTTCCTTCTATCATAAGAAGAAAGGCTAAGCTACTAGGCAACAAAAGGAGTTCTGTTCGCCCTGTTCCAAGGTAAGAAACATCAGAATGAGCTCTGCCTAATCAAGACATAGAGGTGTGCCCGGGAATGGGATAGAGACAAAGAAGCATAATATGGTGGGGCTTAGCTAGCGCTTACCCTGGCTCGGGAAGCACAATTACCTCTCTCATCGCCAACAACAAGAACTCTGCTTTACGCTTCAACACCGGAAACACCCGGTAGTAGTAGTTCTGGGCAGATAACGTTTGGGCATTGATATTAGAATTAGACCCACTCGCCTCATGTGCTAGTGAGCCAAACAACAAGAAAAGGCAATTATTCTCTTATTGGCCACAAATACGGATGAAACTAAGGATTACTTTAGCAACGAACCTAGACAATTGACCTTAATTAATTAGTTCTTCCCGCTTCAGATCAAGAAACCTCTACGTCAATTACTTATAGTTCTGTAACTCCTATACTCTTTGACTCTGTAACTCCTGTACGATATCGGTAGTAATAAAGAATATATTAACTTAACCGGGAGCAAGAGAGAGAATCAGCAGTGCCAGTTAGGTATACGAGATCATCACAAGTCCAGTGCCCTTAAGTAATTTACCTATGTCCTCAAATCAAAGTTAGCTCTAAACTCATTCTTTATACACTGAGAATGAATTACTACCCTGGTGTTCGGTACCTATGTCTTCAAATCATTGAATGAATTACTACCCAGATTTACCGCAATAGTGCATGTATGTATTCAATAGTCGCTTGTGAGAGCCTTTTACTTGTCTAGTAGAGTCGCTTGCCTGATAGCTGTGGTTTACTTACTTTGTGGGGTGGGGCGTCAGTGAAAGTTCCTTCGAGATTACTTGCTATGTCTTCGGGAGCCGATCCTTCTCTTGGAGACTTAATGGCAGATCAAGTTCTTCCCCAGGTGCTGTGTTCAAGGCGTCAGTCAGGGTACAACCAGAGGGTACAACCAGTCAGAAGGAGAGTAAAGGATACTTCAGCAAGAATTGTTTACAGAACCGAACACTAGCGGCCCTGCTGGCAACTATTCACTTCATTCAACTGATTGTACTGCTGGAACAAGTAGGTTTGATTCGAGTGTTTCAGTGGAATTTGACTGACACACACATATAGATAGAATTGGGTAACCCAGGATAGGAGAAAAAGCAAAGATAGTAATAAACTCGACATACAAGCAGCGGCATCCTGTTGAGTAGGGCAAGTAGTTCACAAAACCCCGGGGAGAGAATCGATGCTGTACGGAAGGAACAGGCTCAAGTAAGAGGTCCGCAGCAATTCAAGCTGGGTTTAGGTCTAGGTCGGGTAAGGGGAAGTTATTAAGTCGTCATAAGAAGTCTCTTAAGCGGGAAGGGGAAATAAGAAATAAGAAATGGAATTCAAGCTAACAGAGCAATGACATGATTCACTGAGAGGAGAGGTGAGAGGAGAGGTAGGCAGAGTAGAGGAAAGAATGAAACTCAGATATTTGAATTCAATTCAGAGGTGAGCTAGTAGTCAAGTGAGTCGGATTAGTATGATAGTATAAGTAGGCGTGAGTCCAAGACTAATAGGTGAAATACGGGATGAGAGCAAGCGGTGGTAGCCTCACCTCAAGTCCAAGATCCGATTCATTAGATGCAGAATTGGAGTATGACCCGCAAGAGTGCCGGGCAATAGCTTGAGTTCTTGCCCATGAAAGTAGTCATCCAAGTAGTAGTCCTGTTTCAAGTCAAGGAATAGAAGCCTGAGTTCCTAATTCAGTAGCTTGTATTAAGTAAGGTCCTAGTTCCGAGCGAAGGTCTTATTCGTAGGAGCGCTATTCCTACTACTCATTGGTTTCATCCAAGTGTGGAGTGCGACACCACCGACTTCAAGCGAGTAAGGGCAGACAGACTGGCTAATAACCATCAATGCCAGCTTCAGAGACCGACTTCAAGCGAGTAAGGGCAGACAGACTGGCTAATAACCATCAATGCCAGCTTCAGAGTAAGTAGTGGATTCCCTGTGGGATGTTTTCATCCTTTCCCATACATATAGTAGATGTCAAGAATAACAAAACAGGGTCGAGTTCATTGCGACCTCTGCTATTGATAGAAAGTATGCTATTGATACATAGTAGGGTAGGTTGTGTGCCAGTAATAGCACTTGTATTTATTGTTGCGTTATTACTACGTGCTGTCTTCGGCGTCAGTCTGGGAACAAGGCGATATCATTATCATAGTCAGAGATATCACTAGAGTAATGAGCATGCGGTGCGGGAGGGCCCCAATTGACATATGGAACCTCTACTATATTGCTCGTTTTTTAACCTAACCTTTTTCCCGTTAATGCGCTCCCCTACCACATTCAAGAAAGTATCAAAATGAAATCAAGTAACGTTTGAGTTGAAAGAGAAGAAGCGAGTAAATATATAAGTTGCAGAGACAAGCAACTACTACAGGAAACAGGATCCGGAGCTGGAAAAGAAGCAATTACTGGCACAGGTGCCCGAAGGATTACCGTGAGTTTTCCTTGCCTCGACTTTTGCTCTAAATCTGGTGGCCTTATTTGCTGCCCCTACTTATTAAGCTTAAGCTGAAACAAGATCAGGAGAAGAATAAACAGATGCAGCAGTGTGAGGAAACTCTAAGTTATGTTGCTGCCCGCTCAAGGTACTGATTACGAAAATCTGTGGGTGCGAGTAGGACCAGTAAAGTCATGATCAAAGAACTCGACTCGGGAAAGCCTTTTCACTCCTGGGTAATTATTCTACTGTTGAGTCTACAGGTGAGGAAGCTGGGTTAAGGGCAGTTGCTAGGGTCTAAGATCTTCAGCTATAAGTTCAGTGTGAGGTGACTTTGTTGTCGGTTCATCAATCGAAGTGGAGTAGGCAAGTTTAGTTTCGAGGAGAGTTCGGGGAAGCAAGAGAAGTCTCCGAGTCAGACAAGAGGGATAGATCGAGTTGATAAGCCTTATTGTCCCCTTGCCCACCTATGGAAATCAAGTATTTGTTCCTTCAGAAGCCATATCTGGTAAAGAATCTAGCAATGGTGGGAAAGAATCTAGTGTACGCGCGAGGTGTGCTAAAGCGGAGTCTTAGTCTCTTTGTGTACGAGTTAAGTCTTCGAGAGAATCTGCCGTTAAAAGGTCAGGGTCAATAGTAACGTTTCATATGTCTTTGTTGCAAGGAGTTAGATAAGCCTCATTCAGTTAATAGGAGCGTTCACTGCTTACTTTAGCAAATCAGTTATAGGTCTAAGCGGTCTTATACTTATTAACTCGCCTACTAGCTTCTTTACTTGCTCAAGAACAGAAAGAGACTTGACTGACTTTTGAATCTCTCTTTTTTAGGCGCAGATCAAATCTTATCTGTGATTACGAGAAACAAGCAACGGAGTTAGCGAGCTCTTCCTTGTGCGTTAGTTGTTGCAAGTGGTGCTCAGGTTTATTCTCTTCCCGGGGTGTTTACTGAGCTCTGGTCGTTTCACCCAGATTGAGAGTGCTTTCTTCCAAGTTATAGGACTTGGCCCTACTTTCATTCTATCTTTTATAAGTCAGTTAGTGACCAGCTAAATCTAGGCTATCCGAACAAGCCCGTATATTAAGTCGGAGTGAAAGACTCATTGGAGGATTTGTAATATAATTAACTCAATCCTTAGCCGGGTGTGGGGTGCTCTAAAGTGAGTAACTGGCGGGTCCGGTAGAGTCTCGTTGCTTGCCTGATAGCAAAGTAGTGAATTCTATTCCTGCGAGTAGTGAGCGAGGGAATCCTGCGAGTAGTGAGCGAGTACAATTCCAGAGTGAACCTGTATTAAGGGCTAAAGGAGCGAAACACATGGCAAGGACCCATACGAGGCACCTATATCTATATTCTATATTATTCACATCTATAGTGGACATGAGAAAAGATCTGCTCCCGAACTTCATCATTCTTCCTTGAAAGTACTGGCTCTGGCTCTTCTCTTTGAGTGAATGAACCCCGACCTAAGGAACTCTCCTGTATTTCTGCAGCGTAGGTAGAGTTTCAAGGGTTACTGGGTTGGTTTAAAGGAACAGTAGGCTTAGGCTCCTCCCCTCTAAAGTAGGAAAGTGAGAATCAAACCCGAAAGTAGTGTCCCGTCCGAAAGAATGGAACAAGTAAGTGACTGACGCTACTATATGGGCTTCAACACCTGATAGAGAGTCGCCAACAAGGCACTTCTGGAACTATTCCTCTAAAGTCACTTAGGTTTAAGCAGCAACCGCTTCTGTCCTGGAATCTATCTCTTTCTGTGCGAGTGAAAAGTAAGGGAATTCAATAAGTGGGCGAGGGTTGGCTAAGTCAACTTGTCTCTTATCTGCTTGTCCGATGGGGTAGCTCGCTTTAGTATAATCCTTTTCTGTGCGGGGAAGGTGTTGGCATCGGTAGTCAATTCCATTACTTTATGTTGTATCTGATCTAGCTCCAGCTTCTATCTCATACCATACCTAAGAATTAGCAAGAGGGTACGGAGCCTGAGATATAGGAAAAGAAGTATACCGAATGCAGTTAATAGTTGTCAGCTGCAAAGAATTCTTTACTGAATGAAACTCCCCTTTACCTTGAAGTGAGGAATTCCATGTATTATTACTTGTTTTGAAGTTAGGAATTGAATTAGTTGACTTATAGTACTAGAGCAGGAAACAGCTTTAATATAAGTAAGGCTTGGAGTAAGAACCCTTATCTAGAAAAGCACTGTCACCCTGCGGATTCTCTCTCTTCTCTGGTCGACCACTAATGTATAGCGTTAGTTAGAGGGGATCTTTCAACAGCCTAATTCTTATACTTGGGCCCCGGACAGGTGCTTTTTTCTCTATTTCCCACCTAGGCAGGACTACTTTCTTGGGCCAGGTCAACAGCCAAGCCGACAAACAACCAACTAAACCTCTCTTGCATACAACAAGGGAAGGAGCAACAGAAGTTCACCCTCTCCTTTTAGTTAAGTCACTGAACCCTCCAGTGCCGCTCCTGCCTCGGATACTTACTTCCTTGATCCAGCATCTAATGATCCATCTGAGGCTTCTGATCAATAGGAATCCGCTTCCACTTACTATATGGGCCTCTACCCTCTCAGTACTGCAGCTGTTGAAAACATTCCTTTCCGCGAACTCTTTTATTAGATAAAGATATAAAGAGAAAGTCCTTCCATTTAGTAGGGGCCAGATCAGAGGACAGATCACTCACGTTTTCCCGTCTTTTTTCAACGCAACCTCATTTTCACTACTACTACTGGCGAACCAGATTCTCATGATCCATTTGCTAGTACACAGGACTCCAACGACTGACGCACACGAACACATAAGAAGCAACAGCAGAGCCCCTTATAGTAAATTGGGGGAGTATAGAACAACAGAACTTACTAGTAGTGGCTGGGCTTCTAGTTGAAATCCTATAGTAATGAAATGTTTTATTCTCTTCTTGCATCGCATCTAAATGATTCTTCTTATTACCTTGTATTCTCTACCCTGAAAACTGGAATGGAACTTAGGCCGAGTCAAACAATAAATCATTCCACAACTCCTGTTAATGCACTTGTTCTTGTTGGGCCTTGTAGACCAGGAAAACCGGGAAAAGATCTTTGTTATGAAGATTGAACTTACGCTGAAACTGCTGATTCTAGAGTTGACTTGAAAGTGGTACTTGTGCTAACTAAGTAGAAAACTGGAATTGATCCTTCTCTTGAAACACCTCTTTCTTCTGCTGACGACTTAACGGCTTATGATCCTAGAACTAGACTTGCAACTGAACTTAGGCTGAGGGAAACAAGCTACCTATCCATGTGGTTACCATCACCTCATTCCATACTAAACCCCTAAATACTCCTATCTATCAACAACTATCTACTTTCCTCGAACTAGACCTCTTACCTCTCCGTAGTAAACTAATTCTGATTTCTGACCCTTGCTAGCTCACCTCGCATTAATACATAGCTGTGTTAGTAGCTCGCCGTTAAGCCTAGTTGGCAGTTGTCTTAGTCCTGCTGGCAGTGGTTTCATTCTTAGTTAGTGCATCACTGCTTAAGGCTTCTACCCACGAGTTTGATTGAGTAGAGTACTGTTTCGTTCTGTGACTCCTTAGGTCAATTCTTACTAGCACTACTTATACTGGATACAGGGCTGCGGTAAGTGAGTAACAAATAGGGGTCAGTTACCTAATATTAATTCAATAGCCTCGCTGGCACCAGTGGATCTGAATGAAACAACTACCCTCGTAACTGACTACTTGCCTACTGAGTTCCATTCTTTGACTCGCTCGTTCCATTCCCATCGGTGTCCGCACTGATTAAATGCTGTGACTTGGGCCCTTATTGTAAGTAGACTCGTTATCCGTGGTTTCATTCTCACTTTCCTACTTCTGAGTTTCATTCTTACTTGAGAGGTTTAGTTCGGGCACTTATAGTAAGTTAAGGGAAGTATCGGGTTCAAGTCTTGTTCGTATAGCCCTGGAAGTATGGAGAGAGTTTCTAAGCCCCAAGTAGTTCCCCTGCGGAAGGAGCGGTAAGTCAACTACAACTTTCATTCTTACTATCAGGGGTTGGAGAAATTAAGTAAAGGAAGACCTAAGCTTCAGCAATTACTAATAAGGGCTAGTTCACCTCTCTAGCTCACCTCGTTGCATTCTTCTGTGACTCCCCTCAGTGGAATTCTTTAATGAGCTAGTTCAATTCTTAGTAGTAGTAGTAGTAGGGGAAATAGCGATAAGTGAGTTCAGACTGGTTGGCAGTGGGCTGGTTCTGTTACGAGTTAGTATCAGGCTTGGACTCCTTAGTGGAATTCTTATCTTAGTAAGAGACATAGGCAGGAAAGGAATAAACATAGGCAGGAATCTTTGGAAGTGGTGGAATTCCGGGACTCTACCTTAGAGCACCCGGCTCCGGCTCATGAGTGCAATTCTGTAACTCTAGTGGGGCTATCTCTGATTCTGTAACTCCCGAGGTGCATTCTTAAACTACCTAGTTTGGTTCTGAGGTTTAGGCTTCTAGTTAGTAGTTGCATTCTGAGTCAGAGGATTGGGAATATAGCAGCTGAATTCTTAAACTACCTCTGTGACTCCTGAGTTACATTCTCACTAGTTGCAGTCCAAGTCTACCTGGT
>LVTN01001782.1:11244-25566 GCA_001649415.1 Musa itinerans
TTGGGAGTGGTAGTCGACCTTACGAGGGCTATTGAGTGTCAATAAAGGATCATCCACTCTCGACATCATGAGAGGAATATCCCATGTGTTCTTGCTCAGACAAATCCCTGGCCAGGGTCGTTCGGGTTGAGAGAGAAAGAGTTCTCCGGGAGAATCTGATTAGAGCGAGACTCGAGTATAAACCGTATGGGTCTGACAGCACCATGCTCGATATATGGTCTCTGGGATATTAGATGGATGAGGGACTATAGGTATACGGTAACCTACAACATCATCCTCGGTCGCCCAACGCTCAACAAGACAAAGGCGGTGGTTTCCACCTACCATAGAACCATCAAGCTTCTAACCTCAAGTGGGATCGGGGAGGCCTGAAGTGACCCAGGGGAGTCAAGGCGATGCTACCTCGCCGCGGTTACTCTCCTAGGAAAGCTGCGCCTAACTTCGGTTCCCGACCCCCGTGAAGAAACTGTACCACAAGTGCCGCTGGAGCCTCCCAAGCCACTCATCGAGGTACCCAAAAAGAGGAGCCGACCCAACCAGACCGTCAAGGTCGGAGCCACGCTCCCTGAAGTGGACCAGCTCCACCTCATTAATTTCTTGAGGAAGAATGCCGGTATGTTCGCTTGGTCCCCCGAAGAGATGCCCGGGATCGACCCAGAAGTGGCCCAACACCGGCTCAATATCGACCCCGAGGCACGACTAGTAAGGCAAAGACCAAGGAAGTTTGCCCCCGACCTTCATCCGATTCTTCGGCGCATCGTCCTCTTTTGTGGCCTATTGCCCAATCAGTCAGTTGACCTCCGTAACTTGGATTTCCTTAGTATAATTTCTGCTCTTCTTGGCCCGATGCCCGAACTCATGGCCCGAAGCCTTCTGTCAATATGTCGACCGATCCTTCGGCTCAATGTCCAATCTTCTGACATGTTTTTCTTCGGCCCAACATGATTCTTCCTGCTTTAATTATCTCTCCCTGATCGAAGCTTCCTACGTCACTCAAAATGCAGATCAAATCATAAACACTATCAATTATTTTCATCATCAAAATATGAGATTCACCAACTTTGTTACCCATTTTTGCTGCTCAAGGGAAGATATCTTCTGCTCCAAGAAATATTTTAGGCTTTTATGGTCGGTCTTGATTTGAAAGTGTCACTCGATCAAGTACGATCTCCACTTAGCTATCGCATGCACAGTCGCATGCATCTCCTTGTCGTAAATAGTCATCTTGAGATGGGAAGGAGATAACGCCTTACTAGTATAAGTGAGGGGGCAACCATCTTGCATTAGTACAGAACCAATTCTAACTCCGAAGGCATCGGCTTCAATAACAAAAGTCTTACCGAAGTTAGGTAGCGCTAGTACGGGTGTTATTGTCATTGCGAATTTAAGTTCGTCGAACGCGGTGGTGGCTTTGTTTGACCATTAGAAAGCATCTTTTTTTAGTAAGGAAGTAAGGGGTGCACTGATCTTTCCATAGTTTTTCACGAACTTGTTGTAGTAGCCTGTTAAACCGAGAAAGCCGTGTAGCAATTTTATGTTCCTCGAGGTCGGCTAGTTCTGCATTGCTTCAATTTTAGAAGGGTCCACTGCCACACCTTCCTCTGATATGATATGCCCTAGATATTTCACCCTCTGTTAAATAAAGCTGCACTTTGATTTTTTGATAAAAAGAACATGTTCTCATAAAATCGTCATTACGTCGCCCCCAAGTTTCCCGTGCAATATCACATGTTTTCCCTTATTGTAAAATTTCATAATTAGTTTCACAAAATTTTAGGAAACATCACCTAATATCGTCAGCCATTCAATGCTAAGCATGGCCTCATAATCATCAAGAGGGAGGAGGAAGAAATCTGTAATTATCTCTTGGTCCTGCAGCAATAGTTTCACCCGTGGGCATCTATGATCACACTTCAAAATTCGTCCATCGACGACCTTAACATCAAACCTGCCATAATTCTCAATAGGTAAAGCCATCCGGATAGCAACCTTGTTGTTCATAAAATTATTAGTGCTCTCGGTGTCAATAAGAATGGTGATAGGTTGTTGCTTCAAAAGTCCTCCCACTTTTATTGTTTGTGAGTTTGCGTAACCGGCAAGGGCATGCATTGTAATATCAACCGGCTACTGTTCTTCATCCATGACCTCTTCCGCATGCTCTTGGATCTCCTCCTCCATGTCATCAAGAGGTTCAATCAGTAGGAGGCGGCCCCTTTTGCAATGATGATCGCGGTTCCACGACTTGTCGCAATGCCAACAAAGACCCTTTGCTGATCGGTCACGTAGTTCTTCTCTTGTCAAATTTTTTGGCAGCGAAGGATGGCTGAGAGTAGAAGGAGGTTTATATTCCATGGGCCTAGGAGAGGTTCTCATCCTTTGAGCATCTTGGTTGAGCCATTCTTCTTGTATTCGGGCGAAAAAAATCGCAGCTATCACAGTATAGGGCTACCGCGCCTTAACCTCCCCTTTTATCTTTGGCTTGAGTCCTTTGATGAATGTTCCTAACAATTGATGGTCCATCTAATCACAAGCAAGGTAGGATAACTTCTTAAACCTGGTTGGGTTCTCTTGAATCATAGAGGTTTGTCGAATCTTTGCGAGTTGGCCATCGATATTTTTATACTCCGTAGGTCTGAAATGATTCAGTAGTGCGTTCTTAAATTGATTCTACGTCAGAGCCCCATGATTGTATTCCAGCAAATTGTACCATTAAATAGCATCTCTTTCAAGGTGGATGACAGCAATTTCCACCATAGCACCATCTGACGTTTGGTAGTAGCGAAAGTAACATTCGACGCACGAAATCCACCTCGCCGGGTCTCCTTCTTCCCATCATGGGAAGTCCACCCTCATGCATGGCTGAAGCATATCTAAGGGCTGTCCCTCCTTCTCTGGAGGTCTCTCTAAACTCTCTCCTCACTGATATTTGGTTGGACTCGGTGGTTGTCCAATTCTAAATTCTATAAATAAAGCGTGCAATTTGTCCTCCAAGAGTGATTCAAGCCGCGATTCAATCCAAGAATCTCATACTTCAAATTTGGCATCAATTGGATCTTGAGAAGCCATAGCATATACTTGTAGATCAGAGATGTCTCGGTCTTTTTTCTGTTGATGGGTTAATGGCATGGGTGATAGAAGGTTCGGAAGAATTGAGGATCATGCAAAGGTACTACAGCGGATTTTTACGTCTAAAGTATAGCAGATTGGACGTAAAATATTAGTAGTTTATATTAAGAATTTTTTAATGAAACTAAATAAAATTTGCTGTTAGGAAGTGTCAAGGCTATCATAAAAAAATTGTAGAGATTTGGACAGAAAAAATGCAGTAGCTAGATCAAACAAACTGTGCTATGCGATTAGAATTCTACAGTATAGATTTTCAAGTGTAGCATGTTGGATGTAAAAGATTAGTAGTTTATATTGAGAATTTTTTGAAAAAAATAAAGAAAAATCCGTTGTTCAGAAGTGTCAAAGCTGTCATAAAAATTTCATAGAGATTTGGATAGAAAAAACGTAGTAGCAAGATCAAAAAGACTATGTTATGCGGTTGGAATTCTGTAGTGTATCTTTCGTCGTAGAGATAAAAACTTTATGATGAAAAGTTTATGCAGCAATATAGGAATAATTTTTTTTTGGATTTTTGAATAAGAATAAATAAATTACAGCAGTAGTAAGGTAGGAAATCAGAACTTGTTATAATTCACGGGGAGATCAAAGGATGATCCGCGGTGGTGGAGATGATGGCGGAATTTAGCAACGATCTTTTAAGCAATTGTGAGAATTTCTTTGGGCAGCTGTGGAGGGCTAATGGATGGCTAGATTTTTAAATAAGAATAACTAAATTGTAACAATAGTAAGGTAGGAAACCATAACCTGTTGCAATTCACGGGGAGATCAAAGGATGATCCACGGTGGTGGAGATGATGGCGAAATTTGGCGACGATCTTTGAAGCAATTATGGGAATTGCTTTGGGTGGTTGTGGAGGGCTGATGGATGGCTGTGGAAGGGCAGCGAGATGTCAATAACGCTGCTCTAATACCAAGTGTTAGAACCCTTGCAGATTCTAAGCTTGGGGTTGTGATAGAACCCTTGTAGATTCTAAGCATGGGGTTAATCTCTTTAGGGGATCGACCTCCTTGGAACTCTATAGGGGTTCCTTTCTCCAAGTTGCTATTCAAAAGCTACAGAAAAGATTCATCTATTGCTTCTCAAAAGAGGATGAATACATGACTATTTATAGGGTTTCTAAACCCTAACTCCTAATAGGACTCCTACTCAAGACTCCTATTTCTTTACGACTCCTAATACTTCTCTAAGAAATAACCTCCTAACCCTAGCCAGCCTCTTCACCTCTTTAATAGGGGTCGGCTAGATAGGTTAACATGAACGCCCCTCTCTGTTAGGACTCTCCTAGCTAGAGTCCTAATAGACCCGTCCTCTTCAAATCAGCCTTGTCCGCGAGGCTGAGATTCCATGAACTCAGGGAACCGAGTCTTTAGCTCCTTATATGATTCCCATGTGGCATCTTTAAGTGGTAAATTATTCCAATGCACTAGTACTTTAATAGAGGGACGTCGGTGATGCATCACGATCCTGTAGTCGATGATGGCTTATGGTTGGGCTTAAATAACTCCATCCTTAGTGGTGTTGGGCAGTTGGATTTAGGGTGACTCGTGAACTCCCAACTTGGGCTTCAGGCATGACACGTGGAAGATAGGGTGAATTTTGGCATCCTCAAGTAATTTAAGTCTATACGCCCTCCAATACGCTCTGTGATCTGATAGGGCCCATAAAAATGTGGGGATAGCTCCATGGAGGCTCGAGTGTTGATGGAGAGTTGCTTGTATGGTTGTAGGCCAAGATAAACCCAATCTCCTACTAAAAATTCTCTTTTGCTTCATCGTGTGTCAGCTTGCTACTTTATTCTAGCTTGAGCGGTAGAGAGATTATCCTTTAATAGTTGTAGGAGTTTGTGGGCTATTGCACTTGGATACTCTCCTAATTTTTTTATGATGTTGCTCATCTTTGGATCCTTCTTCCATTCTTCCCTAATGTCCTCGAGGAAGCTGGTGGTAGGAAGGGAGATGGCTGAAACCTTAGCTTGCTCAGGTAGCCGTGAGAGTACATCTGCATCAATATTTTCTTTCCCCTTTTTGCAAATAATTTTATAATCAAATCCAAGAAGTTTGGTTACCCATTTTTGCTACTCAAGGGATGATATCTTTTGCTTCAAAAAGTACTTGAGGCTTCTATGGTCGATTTTAATTTAAAATCGTCGATTGATCATGTAAGGTCTCCACCTCGTTACTACGTGTATAATGGCGAGCATCTCCTTATTGTATATTGATATATTTTGATGGGAGGGAGATAATGCCTTGCTAGTGTATGCGAGTGGTTGACCATCTTGCATGAGAACGGCTCCAATTATGACTCTAGATGCGTCGGCCTCAATGATGAAGGGTTGGCTGAAATTTAGTAGCGCTAGCACCGACGTCGTTGTCATGGCTGCCTTAAGTTTGTCGAAAGCAGCGGAGGCTTTGTCCGACTATTAGAAGGCATCTTTTTTCAGTAGAGAAGTGAGGGGTGTACTGATCTTCCCATAGTCTTTAACAAATTTTCGGTAGTAGCCCGTTAGTCCAAGGAACCCGCACAGTAATTTCATGTTTGTAGGTTTCGGCCAACCTTGCATTGCTTCAATTTTTGTTGGGTCTACCACCACTCCTTTTGATATTATGTGCCCAAGGTACTCTACTTTTTGTTGGAGAAAACTACACTTTGGCCGAATTTGGTTGTAACCAGATCGGAGGTCCAACTTCGTGAAGTCTCGAGCTCCTTTTAACTCATTAAGAAGTTCATCCACCATTGGTATTGGGTACTTGTCCTTGATGGTGATACCTTTTAAAGCTCGGTAATAGATGCATATCCGCCAAGTTCCATCCTTGCGTACAAGTAGCACTGGTGAGGAATAGGGGCTGTAACTTGGCCGAACCACCCCTGTTTCAAGCATCTCCTTTACGATATTTTCAATTTTATCCTTCTGGAGGTGAGGATATCGATATGGCCGAGTGTTTGCTGGTGGCTTACCCAGAAGGATTGGAATCCGATGGTCATGTTGCTGCATAGGAGGAAGACCGCGTGGCTCAACAAAAATGTCAGCAAATTCAGCAAGCAATTGGGCGAGATTTTGATCTTCAATTTCTATTTTCTTCCCCTCTGGTTTCTACTAGAGATGCATCAAAAAGCCACCATTTACCTTGTGCAAAACTTTCTCCATTCGTTGGGTCGAAATGGTGGTTATGTTGCTTTCGTGCTTTCCGTGTAGGATGATCTGTTTGCCTTTGCAGTAGAATTTCATAATTAATTTGGAGAAGTTCCAAGAGACATCACCTAGCGTCGTCAGCCATTCTATGCCAAGCATGGCCACATAGTCATCAATTGGTAGGAGGAAGAAGTCGGTGATAATTTCTTGGTCTTGCAGTAATAGTTTCACCTACGGACATCTTTAGTCGCACTTTAGGATTCTTCCGTTGGCGACCTTTACGTCAAACTTGCAGTAACCTTCGATGTGGAGCACCATTCGAGCAGTAACCTTATTGTTTAGGAAGTTATTAGTGCTGCCCGTGTCGTTGAGAATATGCTAGTTATAGGTGCCTAACAAGCCAATCACGTGAGTGATGGCACGTGTGACCTGATACGGAATCTTTTTACTTATTATATTTTGACATTTATCACTTTATATTAACTATTATATATATGCATGTATATATTGTGATGTCCTTGGATCTGTGCAATGAGAATCGGATCATGATGAGATCACGATAATAAGACCGATTCACCTTTAAACATAGATCCTAAATAATCCCGGTCATAGGTTACTCGAGAGGGACATCGAGATAATCGGATAAACTGGTATGCTGTATACCCGTCCATATGATGGATGTAGCTGGTCTCATAGCTGCTTGTATGGGAACACTAGGGATACAGTATAGGTGCTCATTAGAGAATGAGTTTACTGATTGATCCGCTTACGGAATGCTGGATGGTTGATGATGCCTTATTGTTAGACAGTGATTTCGTAGTCCTAGTGGTGTATCTGGTCCTTAGACTTAAGACACCAAGGATGTCCTATATGAGTGCTCCACTCTTTGATACCAGACTTATAGGTTTGGATGTCCTAGATCTAGTACAGTTGGTCATTGGGAATAACAATCGATCTTATGAGGGCTATTGAGTGTCGATAGAGAATCATCCACTCTCGACGTCATGAGTGGAATATCCCATATGTTCTTGCTCAGACAAATCCCTAGCTAGGGTCATTCGGATTGAGAGGGAAAGAGTTCTCTGGGTCAATCCGATTAGAGCGAGACTCGAGTAGAAACCATATGGGTCTGATAGCACCATGCCCGATATACAGTCTCTGGGATATTAGATGGATGAGGGACTATAGGTACATGGTACCTAAGGATAGACAGGTCCAATGGATTGGATTTCCCTATATCGTTTGGGGACTACGGCGTAGTGGCCTAGTACGTCCGAAGTCAATGAGTCGAGTGAATTATTATAGAGATAATAATTCATTAAGCCAAAATGAGTTCTGACAGGTATGATTCACGGCCAGCTCGATATTGGGCCTAGAGGGTCACAAACATATGGTAGGCATTACGATGAGTAGAGGTTCAAATATGAGATATCCGCCGGAGCCCCTATCTTATTGGATATCCAATAAGCCCTTGAATTATTGGATCCCATGGACGAGATCCAATAAAAGCCCATGAGAGATTATTGGATAGAGATCCACTAATCTAAGAGGCTTGGGTAATTGGATGCAGATCCAATACCCAACAAGGGAGGATCCATTAGGGTTTGACAGGGGACCTCTATAAACAGGAGGGATTCAGTGGTTCATAGGCTATAGAACCTTTGCTTGCCTCTCCTATTCTCCTCTGCCTCTCCACCTCAAAGCAGGTCTGGAGTTTTAAAGAGCGTCGTCGCAGCCCTACTGTGTGGATCACCGTTAGAGAGGAGGACGCTTAACCTCCTTCACCCTCTCCTAGAGATCTGCAATGATTCAGGGATATACGATCTCCCTAGGTAACACAATATACTCTATATGCAGTTTTTATGTTTCACGGATTTTGCGCACCAATCTTCATACGGCGATGAACATCTCTTTGGGAATAGGGAATTTTATTTTCTTGTTCTTCCGCTGCACATGTGATGTCACCCCCAAGATTTCCCAATAGAATAGTGATCGGTTGTTGTTTGAGAAGGCCTCTAACTTTCATGGTTTGCGGGTTTGAGTAGCCGGCTAGTGCATGTACCGTAATGTCGGTCGGTTGTGGCTCTTCTTCCACATCTTCTTCTTTATATTTAAGGCTCTCTTCTAGATGTTCAATGACCTCTTCTTCTACTGGTTCAATCATAAGAAGTCTCCCTTTTCTATAGCAATGCTCATGGCTCCACGGCTCGTCGTAGTGCCAACATAACCCCTTCGTAGATCGCTCTCGAAGCTCTTCTCTTGTCAACCTTTTTGGTGTAGGGACTCGGTTGACAATAGGGGGGGCTAAGGGCTTCAGTATTGCTAGTCGGGGAGCGACCCTAGTCCTATGGGCTTCATGGTTCAATCGCTCCTCTTGAAGTCGTGCGAGAGAGATGGCTGCCATAAGCGTGTACGATTATCGCACTTTAACTTCTCCCCGGATCTTCGGCTTCAAGCCCTCAATGAAGGTCCCTAATAAATATTTTTCAGTCCAATCATGAGTTTGATTAGATAACCTTTCAAACTTAGTTTGGTACTCCTGAATGGTGGAGGTTTGTCGGATCTTTACTAGTTGTCTGTCAATGTTCTTGTAATCGGTTGGTCCAAAGCGGATCAGCAGTCCTTCTTTGAATTGTCACCATGAGATAACTCCATGAGTATGTTCAAACTAGTCAAACCATTGTATGGCATCCCCTTCCAGATATATAGCTGTAATTTCTACCATAGATGCGTCAGCGGTTTTGTGGTACCGAAAATATCGCTTCGCGCGTGAGATCTAACCAATCGGGTCTCCTTCCCATCTAGGGAAGTCCACCCTCATGCGTGGGTAGTTGGGGTTGGTCATAGAGCCTCTCCTCTCTTGGAAGTCATTTCTTCAGGCTTGGAGCGATTGGTTAGAGCTCTCTCCTTGATGTGATTTCTTCGGGCTTGGTGGTTGGCCCAAACTGAGTTCAATAAAGAGAGTCTGAATCTTATCCTACATTCGCGCCTTGAAGGCTTCGAATTTAGCATTGATTGCCTCCTCAGATGCCATAGAGACAAATTAAAAAATTAATCATGACAATTGCATTTCTTTATGATAAAGGAACAAAATATTAGATTTAAAGCTACTACTTGTACACCTAATAAGATTAATCCTATGTATTTTTTTAAGAAGCAATAATGTGTATCTTGATGATTTTCATATTTTTATTTTTATTAAAAATACTTTATGTTTAATGAAATCATACTTGATGTTTTAATGATTTATTGAAGTAATAATGTGTATCTTGATGATTCTCATATTGCTTTTCGATTATAAATGATAATGCATAGCCTTTGTATGAAAAACTAGAGCATGAAACCAATCACAAAATTTAGAACTAAAAGAACTTGGGCTATTTTTAATCTTATAGGAATCTATCTACATTGCTTTTATTGAATTTTCTGAAAAGTGATTTTGACGATAATTTTAGATTTCTTTTCATATGATTCATTTTAATAATGAGATGATATTGTTAGGATCAAGATCGCACTAAGAGGGGGGGTTGAATTAGTGCAGTGGTAAAATCACGTCTTTAAAAACTTTCGTACGATAAAATCTGTTTACGTTGAAAACCGATTTCGGAAACTTAACTTGAAAGCATACGGAAGAGCGTAGTGGATGTAAAGCAAGTAAAGAGGTTTGAAGTTAAAGTAGATTGCACAAATAAAATGCAAACCATATTTTTATAGTGGTTCAGTCGTCGTAACCTACATCCACTCCGCCGATTCCTCTTCCATCGAGGCCACTAACATCCACTATCGATTTTCCTTTAATAAGCGAAGACCAACTACCTTTTACACCCCTCTTCTCCTTTTAGCGGGTTTAGGAGATAACCCTTAAAGCACATACACTCCTCTCTAAACAGAAATCTAAGTTTAAGCTAGAGGAGGGTATTCACTTATGATTGCAATAGTATTTTCTCACTTTTAATCTCTTTGTGCTTGTGTTAGTTAACCAGGGATGAGAGGGGTATTTATAGGCTTCAAGTTGATTCAAACTTGGAGTCTAAAAAAAGCTCATCCCGGGTTTCCCGGGCACGGGAGGTACCACTGCCTATGCTGGGCGGTATCACCGCTAGTGTTAGTCTAACACTGACACTGCACTGGGCGGTACCACCGCTTGACACTGGGTGGTACCACTGCTTGCAACCTCTCGGAGGCTGTGTTTGGGTGGTACCACCACTTGATATAGTCTCGAAGACTGTGCAACGACGGTGCTACCACTAGGGTCACTATTTGGGTCTCTCATTGGGCCCAACACAGTCCTTACATGGGCCCAGCTAGCCCTAATTGGGTTGGCCCAAATTCAAACCCAATTACGTGCTAACTACGATTCCTAAGACATATTCTAAGCTAAACAAGTATGTAAGTCTAGTTTCTTCCGGCGAGCTTCCGACGATCTTCCGGTGAACTTCCGACGATCTCTCGACAGTGTTCCGGCGGACTCCCGGCAAGCTTCTGGACTTCACGATGATCTTCTTGGCGAGCTCCGATGAGCTTCTCTTGCAAGCTCTGAGACTTCTCGGCTGGTTTCGTCAGAACTTCCGATGAACGTCCGAACTTCTGACGAACTCTCGAACCCCCAATGAAATCGCGTCCTTGACTCCGGAACTTCATTTTGCTTCATGCCTTGCTATCATAGTTAATCCTGCACATGTAAAACATACTTTGATCTAGACAATTAATACTAAGCATTAATCATGTTATCCTGCATGTCATTGGCCCCTCGACGCTTCATCCGATTCTTCACCGCATCGTCCTCTCTTGTGGCCTATTGCTCAATCAGCCAATTGACTCTGCAACTTCGATATCCTTAGCGCAATATTCATTCTTCTTGGCTTGATGCCCGAATCCATGGCCCGAAGCTTTCTATCGATACGTCGACCAATCCTCCGGCCCGACGTCCAATCTTCTAACATGTTTTCCTCCGGCCCAACATGATTTTTCCTGCTTTAATTGTCTCATCCTGATTGAAGCATCCTGCATCACTCAAAATGCAGATTAAAACATAAACACTTATTAATTGGTTTCATCATCAAAATTCGAGATTCAATAGATATATCCAATCGAATCATTTATCGATGTTTGCGACCTGAGATGTATTTTATATGAAATATTTTTCTTATTTCACGTATGATTTACTTGTCTAAGAGAAGATTTATCCAAATAAATCTTGATTCTTGACATTAATAATTTAAGATTTATTTGAATCAAGATATCTTATTTGATCTCCTGTGAATTCGTTATTTACTAAAAAGGAGATTTGTCAAGATGAATCATTCACGAATTGATCTTTCATATTAATATCTTTCATGTCATGATTTTTATATGACTCCTTTGTAATTATGATTTGTATATCTCATGATATAATTGAATCATTGATAAAAAAAGGAGAGATTAATGAATCTATCTACCTTTTTTTATGAATCTCCTTAAAATGATTTTGATGATTTGACAATTTGAATTTAAAGGAGTCTTATCTATAACATGATCTTGATTTTTTTTTTAATTATAGCATGAGATTTTTTATGAATCAAGATCATTTACTATGATTCTTCTTTTCACTATTTGAGTCATCCAAAAAGAATTATAATTTTTCTCTTGATTTTTCGATATTCATAATTTGAAATTTGGTGCATGACTCCCTTGTATTCATGAAGTGTATATCTCATCATCCAATTAATTTTTCTTGATATTCTTCATGTAGTTATATGAAATTATACATGAAATACTCATGATATTATGTTGATGTATACAAATGAGAAGTTATAATCATGTATGGTAGGATGTAATATAATTTGACATTTTAATACCATCATGATTGAAATATTTATGATTTGGAATGATGTATATGATACTTATGATTTTTGATGAAATGGTGTGAAAGTCAACAACTATCATTTTCTGAAATGATACCTTATTTCAATATGTCATATTGAAATAAGATTGAAACTTTATCTTTATCATTTGGAAATTGATGTAAAGGGAAAAGAATTACAACATTGTATTCTTCCCTTCTTTTTAACAATGACAAAGGGGGAGAAAGATTTGCTAGCTTGCACATTACAAATGGAAGAAAAATTTGCTAGGAAGCAAAATTGTTAGCTTGCTCATCTCAAAAGAGAAATAAGAAGTGCTATCTTGCAAATCTCAAGAGAAGCAATGTTTGCTAACTTATATATTTCAAGAAGATGCAAAAATAGGCTATCTTGCACATCTCAAAAAATGTAAAATTTTACTAACTTTCATATGTGAAAATCTTACTAGCTTGCATATCTAAAAACTTGCTAGTTGCACTTCTTCTTTTTGCTAATGACAAAGGGGGAGAAAGAATTGCTAGTATGCATATATCAAAAGAAAATTACTAGCTTGCATGATGATGTTTCAAAAACTTGAGATTATGTTTCTAATATAATGATTTGAAATTATATCTCAAAAATTTACTAGTTGCACTTCTTTTTGTTAATGACAAACGGGGAAGAAATTATGATGACGATTATGCATAAAATGATGATTTGAAATTATGTATGATGATTTGGAATCATGCATGTAATGATGTTATTATATTTTGAAACATTGCATGATTTTCTGAATTTAAATATTCTATCAATATGGTATATTGATAGGGGGAGTTAAGGTTAACTCCGTCATCAATTGGTTGTCATCGCCAAAATGGGAGAGATTGTTGAATCTCAGATTTTGACAATGAAACTAATTGATAATGTTATGATGTAATCTATGTTTTGAGTGACATAGGACTAGCTTCGATCAGGAGAGACAAATTGATTAAAGCAGGAAGAATAAGAAGTTGGGTCGGAATTGAACATATCAGAAGATTGGACGTCAGACCGGAGGAATGGTTGACGTGTCGGTAGAAGGCTTCGTGACATGAGTTCAAGCATCGGACCAAGAAGATTGGACATCACGTCAAGGAGATCGAATGTTGTGAGAAAGCAACATGTCAGTTGAGCAATATGTTGAAGGAGAGGATGATGCACCAAAGGGTCGAACGAAGTGTCGGATGAACCAATGACATGCTAGACAACTTAGTATTCTTGCTTGTAATAATTTGTCTAGATCGAAGTAGTTTTAGTTGTAATTGGGTTGGTTTAGAATGTAATTACGTCAACTCAATTAGGGGCCAACTGGGCTCGAATTGGGGCTATTTTGGCTAAGAGAAAGGTCCATTCAATGACCCAAAAGTTGGGTTAGGCGGTGGCACCGCCAATGGCTCAGTCTCCGAGACAACCTCCAAGACTATATTAGACAATAGTACCGTAAAATTGGGTGATGGTACCATCCAGTGTCAAGCAATGGTATCGCTTGTCTAGGTGATGGTACCACCTACATATAATCTCCCAAACTATGTCAGGCGGTGGTATCGCCCAATGTCAGTGCTGTAGGCGGTGGTATTGTCAGTACCCCGAAAACTAGGGATGAGACACTTTTAGGCTCTAAGTTTGAATCCATTTAGGGCCTATAAATATCCCTCTTATTCGTGATCAAAGATATAAGAACTGAGAACAAAATTAAGGGAAAATTCTGTTGTAATCTTGTGAGAGTTCTCTAGTCTAAGTGTGATTTCTGTTTAGAGAGGAGTGAGTAGGGGTGTAAAGGTTCCCTCCTAAGCCTATCAAAAGGAGAATAGAGTTGTAAGGGTAGTTGGTCTTTACCCATTGAAGGAAGACCATTAGTGGATGTTAGTGGCCTCGACCGTGTTGAATCTCGTATTTTGATGATAAAACCACTTGATATGTGTTTATGTTTTAATCTGCGTTTTGAGTGACGCAGGATGCTTCGATCAGGATGAGACAATTAAAGCAGGAAGAATCATCTTGTGCCGGAAGAACATGTCAGAAGATTGGACGTCGGGCCAGTGGAACGGTCGACGTATCGACAGAAGGCTTCGGGCCGTGGATTCGGGCATCGGGCCAAGAAGAGCAGATATTGCGCCAAGGACATCGGAGTTGCGGAGTCAACTAGACGATTGGGCAATAGGCCGCAAGAGAGGACGATGCGCCGAAGAATCGGACAAAGC
>LVTN01001782.1:32905-45243 GCA_001649415.1 Musa itinerans
AAACTTGTAAAATTTAAAATTTTTGCTAGCTTGCATGATGATAAAACTGAAAATTATGTTTATTATGCAATGATTTGAACTTGTATTTATAAACATATGATAATTGAACTTCCCCTTTTTGTTGATGACAAAGGGAGAGAAGTATGATGTTATGCATAAGTTTTATGATAACATGTTGAATCCAAGGGTTCTATCAATATGGCATATTGATAGGGGGAGTTAAGGTTAACTCCGTCATCAATTGGTTGTCATCATCAAAAAGGGGAAGATTATTAAATCTCAGATTTTGATAATGAAACCAATTGATAGTGTTTTTTATTTGATCTATGTTTTGAGTGATGTAGGATGCTTCGATCAGGGAGAGATAATTAAAGCCAGAAGAATAATGTTGGGCCGGTGGAACATGTTAAAAGATTGAAAGTCGAGTTGGATGATCGATCGACGTATCGATATAAGGCTTCGGGCCATGGCTTCGGGCATCGAGCTAAGAAGAGCAGAAATTATGCTAAGGAAATCGGAGTTGTGGAGGTCAATTGGCCGATTGGGCAATAGGCCGCAAGAGAGGACGATGCACCGAAGAATCGGACGAAGCATCGATGACCCAATGACATGCCGAACAACATGATTCAAAGCTTTGTAATAATTATCTAGATTAAAGTAGATTTTTATTTGTGCAGGATTAACTATGATAGCAAGGCATAAAATAAAATGAAGTCCCGGAGTCAAGAACGCGATTTCATTGGGAGTTCGAGAGTTCGTCGGAAGTCTAGATGCTCGTCAGAAGTTCATCCAGAACTGACCGAGAAGTCCAGGAGCTTGCTAAAGAAGCTCATCAGAACTCGCCAAGAAGAACATCATGAAGTCCGGGAGCTTGCCGGGAGTCCACTGGAACATTACCGAGAGATCGTCGGAAGTTTGCCGGAAGATCGTCAGAAGCTTACCGGAAGAAACCTAGACTTACGGATTTATTTAGCTTAGTAAATGTCTTAAATTTCATAGTTAGCATATAATTAGGATTAAAATTGGGCCAACCCAATTAGGGGACAATTTGGCCCAAGTTTGGGCCATGTTGGGCAAAGAGAAAGGCTAAAACAATGACCAAACAAATAAAATCGTCGTGGCATAGTCTTCGAGACTGTGTCAGGCGGTGATACCGCTAGTCTGGGTGGTGGTACCACTTAGACATAGTCTTCTAGGCGATGGTACCACTCAGTGTCAGGCTGCAGGTGGTGGTACCGCCCGTACCCTGAAATTTTGGGGATTTGAATTTTAGCTCCAAGTTTTGAAGTCATTTGGGTCTATAAATACCCCAGCTATTCTTGCATGGAGTAGGAAGAAAATTGAATAAAAACTCTGTGTTTCTAGAGTTGAAAACTCTTGTAAAAGTATAGAGTCCCTCATAAAATTTAGAGACCATTCTAAGGGAGAGTGTGAGGGAAGCTTTGTAAAAAGGGGGTGTAAAGGTTATCTCCTGAGCCTGCAAAAGGAGAATAGAGTTGTAAGAAGGAGGTTGATCTTCGCCTATTAAAGAAAGATCATTAGTGGATGTCGGTAGCCTCAACGGAAGAGAAATCGGTAGAGTGAATGTAGGTCACAACGACCAAACCACCATAACTTGGTTTGCATTTACTTCTTGCAATTTACATTTACTGCAAACTACCCTTCTTTACTCTCACTGCTCTACTTCCTCATTACACACGTAAGTGTTTTTAAGTAAATATATTTCTGATTGGTTTTAATCGTACAAAAGATTTTCAAACTGACGTTTTTACCACTGCACTAATTCACCCCCCTTCTTAGTACCGACTTGATCCTAACAAACATTCGCCTTTATTGTCCATATCTAATTTTGTAGAAGTACTCGTTAGTGTGTTAATGGCCTTAACACTATCCATATGAAATTATTTTAATAGATCCAAAGCATACTTAGTTTAACTAATAAAAGTTTCATCACTTAATTGTTTAATTTACAATCTTAAGAAAAATATCAATTCACCCATTAAACTCATTTCAAATTCATAGCTCCTACTTTTGGCAAATGATTTACACAAATAAGCACCTCTAAACCTTTGCAATTGATCCATATGAACTTGTTCGGACTAATTGCTACATCAAGCCTAGGAGGTAGCAAATACGCATTTGTCATCGTGGATGATTATAGTAGATACACATGGACTTACTTTTTGGCACACAAAAGTTATTGCTTTAGGTATTTCTCTATGTTTTGTAAACTAGTTCAAAATGAAAAAGGTTTTATGATTTCGTCAATTCAAAGTGATCACGGTGGTGAATTTCAAAACTGTGATTTCCAAGAATTTTGTGAATCTAATGGATACAACCACAACTTCTCTACTCCAAGAAATCCTCAATAAAATGGAGTAGTAGAAAGAAAGAATAGAAACTTACAAGAAATGGCTAGAACCATGTTAAACGAACATAGCCTACCCAAATATTTTTGGGTCGAAGCCATAAATACAGCATGTTATGTCATGAATAGGGTTCTAGTAAGACCATTACTCTCCAAAACTCCTTACGAGTTATGGAACAACAAAAAACCTAATGTTTCATATTTTAAAGTTTTCGGGTGTAAATGTTTTATATTGAATGAAAAAGACGCCTAAGGAAAGTTTGATGCAAAATCCAACGAAGGTATTTTTCTTAGCTATTCTTCTATTTCTAAAGTATTTTGTATCTTTAACAAAAGAACTTTCGTTATAAAAGAGTCTATTCATGTTGTATTTAATGAAGTTTCCAAACTTAAGAAAAATGAGTTTGATGATGATCTTAATTTTGATACTTTGAATTTAAATGAACCTTCTCCTTCAACTAGCAACTTGGATGCATCTTCTTTCGAAACATCCTTACCAAAGGAATGAAAGTATGTAGATGCTCATCCTAAGGAGCTAATTATAGGAGATACATCAAAAGGGGTTCAAACTCGTTCTTCTCTTAAGAATTTTTGTGCCTCTGCTGCTTTTCTTTCTCAAATTGAACCTAAATACATTGCCGAGGTATTAAAAGATGATTCATGGGTTATCACAATGTAAGAAGAGTTGAACCAATTTAAGAGAAATGAGGTGTGGAAGCTTGTTCCGATACCAAATGACCATTTAGTTATTAGTACTAAATGGGTCTTTAGAAACAAGCAAGATGAATTTGGTATCATGGTTAGAAACAAAGCTAAATTAGTGGCCAAGGGTTTCAACCAAGAAGAATGTATCGATTATGAAGAAACCTTTGCTCTTATGGCACAATTAGAAGCCATAATGATGCTCTTTGCCTATGCTAGTAGTAATAATTTTAAGTTATTTCAAATGGATGTTAAAAGTGTTTTTCTTAATGGCTTTATTTCCGAAGAAGTATATGTTGAACAACCTCCCAGATTTGAGAATGATAATTTTCATAATCAGGTGTTTAAATTGACTAAAGCTCTCTATGGATTGAAACAAGCCCCAAGGGTTTGGTATGAGAGACTTAGCTCCTTTCTTATTCAAAATAATTTCTCTAAAGGCAAGGTCGATACCACATTATTTATTAAAAATTTTAAAAATAATTTTCTTATTGTCCAAATATATGTTGATGATATTATCTTTGGTTCTACAAACAAATCTTTAAGTGAATTATTTGCCAAGAGTATGAGCCTAGAGTTTGAAATGAGCCTAACAGGGGAACTAACATTCTTTCTAGGTTTGCAAATCAAACAACTTAATGATGGTATATTTATTAGTCAAACAAAATATGTATTAGACTTGCTAAAATAATTTAATATAGATAGTTCAAAGGCTATCAATACTCCTATGAGTACCTTCACTAAGTTAGACATTGACGAAGGTGGAGAAAACTTTGATTAAAAAACCTATAGGGGTATGATAGATAGTTTACTATATCTCACCGCAACTAGACTAGACATCATGTTTAGCGTAGGACTTTGTGCTAGGTTTCAATCTAACCCCAAGCAATCTTATTTAAAAGCTGTCAAAAGGATTTTTAGATACCTAAATGGAACTCCTAAACTAAGATTATGGTATCCAAAATCTATAAATTTTGAATTGCTTGGTTATGCCGATGCTGATTTTGTTGGCTGCCAAATAGATAAAAAAAGTACATCCGGAACATGTCAATTTTTAGGACACGCACTTGTCTCTTGGTCTTCCAAGAAACAAAACTCGGTTGCATTATCCACAACCGAAGTTGAGTATATTATAGTAGGTGTCTGCTCAAGTTATATGGAGGAAAAATACATTAGAGGATTATGGAATTCACTTGAAGAATATACATATAAAATATGATAACACAAGTGCAATATGTTTAATGAAAAATCCTATTCAACACTCTAGAACTAAACATATTGACATTAGGCATCACTTTATATGAGATCATGTTAATAATTATAATGTAATTTTAGAATTTATTGACACAAAACATCAATTTGCTGATATTTTTACAAAACCCTTGATTGAAAAACAATTTGATTTTATAAGAAGAGAATTAGGTATACTAAATTTCTCAGATACATTAGTTCCTCTTTAAATTTTTCTCCCGATTTTCTTATTGAACTCTATTTTACAAGATCATTCACTTGAATCATAGACCTATGTTATGTGTAATAAGCCATATGAATTTTTTTTTTATACAAATTTTATATGATGTTTGTATACGAATTGTCTCCTCTTATGGTGTGAATTATCTCTTACAAAAGTAGAACTTATGATGTTTGTGTGCACCACATAATGATAAAAATCTTGTAAGATGGAACCACACAATATTTGCACCACACTGCAAGCAGTGCTCACTGCCTGTAGGCGGTGACATCGCTCAGCTAGCGGTAGCATCGCCAATGGTCACGGGTTGTAGGCGGTAGCATCACCCAACTGGCGGTGCTACCGCCCCCAACCTGCCCTATATAAAGAACAAGCTAGGGGTGGCGGTAGAACCAACCCCAACTCATTCTACACCTTTCCAAAGTGCCCCAAACCTCTTGATCCTCTTGCTCTCCCTCTAGCAACTCAAAAGAATCTTCATTTTTCTACTAAATCAAGGATCAATCTCAAACATCTTTTTGGTGATCACAAGAAGAAAAACTACTAAGGTAATCCCTAAACCAAATTGATTCCCCCTTTGCATTACTTATTCTTGCCGCTTATTTGTCTTCAAAACTGTAGTCTCCGTGACTTCTAGAAGATCCTCAAGGGACAAAGGGAAGAGGAGATTAGATGAAACCTATGACTCCCTACTTTTCGATTCTCATCAACATGCCCTTAAATTTTCAACCATAGAATCTAGAAATGTTCATAAGGGTAAATATGTTGATATAGAGGAATTAAATGATTTGGAACCTATTCAATGTTTGCTAACCTAGATATCATCCTAATCCTTCAAATATATGAACCTATCTATCCTAGGCTTTTTAGATTGTTCTATAATAATTTGCATGTGGATGTACATGATAGGGTCTCTACTTATCTCTTAGGACATCATATACCCATTACGGATAGCGTAATTTGCAACCTCATAGGAATTATGGAGAAAAATAGAAGTTGTTATTTTAGAGGACAATAGGATGAAGCATCAGTTACGACCACTTATTCTGAAGCCTTATGAACCATCTTCGGTAATCCAAATCTGTCTATTCTTCCATAAAGCTTTGAACATTTACTACCTTTCAACACCAAACTACTTCATCACATCTTGATAAGTATTATAATTCCAAAAAAATATCATCTTGATGAAGTAACCAAATGGAAATAGGAACGATATATTGGATTATAAAAGGACATGAAATTTGTTTTGGCTACCTAATACAACAAAACATGATTGAACTATCGAAAAAGGATAAGATGCTTCTATATAGTGGCCTGATCACAAAACTAATCCATGCTTATGACATAGTTATCCCACTTGAAGAGGAAGTAATGAAATTAGATAGATTTAATGTCATAAATAGAAACCTACTATGAAGATTAAGGTGTATTGTCAAAAATGGGATATGAACTAGATTACCTAGAAGAACTGACCTCCCCCCACCTGATCAAGAACCTGAAACACCAATATTTAGTGGTAATCAATCTTCTCCTATTAATCCCTTTGAGGCAACACCTCCAACTGAGCAAGTACCCTCCTCATCTACTAACGACATATGGACTCGAATAGATCGATTTGAACAACGTCAAGATCAAATTTTAACTGAGTTGCAACAGATTCATCAACAACTTAATACTTTGTTTAGACATTTTGACTTACCTCCACCTGAATAGCTAATGTATGTCTTTTTGCTGATGACAAAGGGAGACAAGTTAACAGAATCTCTCTGAATATTGTAATGTTCACTTTGATATTATGTTCACCTTGATGTTGTGATGTTGTGTTCATTTTGATAATGTTGTGATCTCTTTAATATTAAGAACTTTTGATGTTGTGAAATTTTAATGTTACCATACAATGATACAATATCGGATTCTTAATATTGTAAACTTTTGAATGTTACCAAGCAATATAATGATGATGTTTCATGCATTGTAAGGCTACTTTATCATGCATGAAGTGATAAAATCATCCCATTAATATGGCTTGAAATGTATCGTGGCATGATTACTTGTAAACGTTTTATCATGCTTGATTTCGTATCAAAATGTTATGATGAGGTATCATGAGCTTAACTTGCTCCTTACAATTGATACCATTGTCATCTTGCATAGATTCCACATTCGTATCATCTTTCAAAATTTGAAACTGGATACATGTTATCATTGGTGAATCATGATAAGTATCATATTGTGCATGTTGAATATAACTTATCAGTTTGTTGATTGAATTCAAAGGCCTTGAATTCAAGAGTGTCTTTTCTCAAGTATGACATATAGATAGGGAGAGTTAAGGTTAACTCCTTCACCAATCTCAGATTTTGATGATGAAATCAATTAGTAAATTACTTTTTACTTTTTACTAAAGAGAATATCTTTTTTGGAATTCATGACTTAAGATTTCCCTTACTATTCGGTCTCCTAAGATTTTTTTTTTATTTTTTTTAAGAATATCAAAATGAATCATGTCTTTTGGTATTCACATGATCTTTAATATTATATTTTTTTTTTGACATGATTTTTATTATTTATAATTCTTTTGTATTTTTGGTTATATACCTTATGTGATGCTCAGAGAATTGATGTAAAGGGAAATGAATTACACTATTGTATTCTTCCCTTCTCTTTAACAATAACAAAGGGGGAGAAAGTTTTGCTAGCTTGCACATCACAAAAAAAACAAAAATTGCTAGCTTGCACATTGCAAAAGGAAGCAAAAAATTACTATCTTGCCCATCTTAAGAAGCAAAACTTGCAAATTTATCTCAAAAGAGAAGCAAGAATTGCTAGCTTGCAATCTCAAGAGCAGCAAAAGTGCTATCTTGCCCATCTCAAGAAGCAAAGAATTGCTAAACTTGTACATATCTAAAACTTGCTAGCTTGCATATTCTAAAGTGATGAAAAAATTACTAAATTACTAGCTTGCATATCACAAAAACTTACTAGTTGCACTTTTCCTTTTTGTTGATTACAAAGGGGAAGAAGTTATGATGATGATTTAAATTTGTAGATCATGCATGTTATACCTTGAGAATTTGAAATTATGCATATGATTTTCTAAATTCAAAGTTTCTATCAATATGGCATATTGATAGGGGAGTTTAGTTTAAACTCCGTCACCAATTAGTTATCATCATAAAAAAAGGGGAGATTGTTGAATCTTAAATTTTGATAATAAAATCAATTGATGAGTTTATGATTTAATTTACATTTTGAGTGATGTAGGACTAACTTCGATCAAAAAAGGCAAATCGATTAAAGCAGGAAGAATCGGACGTTGGGCCTGAGTGAACATGTCAGAAGATTGGACATCAGCTAGAGGATCAGTCGACATGCTGGTAGAAGGACTTTGTGTCGTGAGTTCGAGCATCAGGCCAGAGGATCGGGCATTGCGCCAAAGAGATCAAAAGTTACAGGAGGTCACAATGTCGATTGGGCAATACGTCGAAGAAGAGAATGATGCGCAGAAGGATCAAACAAAGCGTCGGATGAACCAGTGATATATTGGACAACATAGAATTCTAGTTTTATAATTGGTTGTCTTAATTGGTCGTAGTTAGGTCATAATTGAGTTAATTTCGGGTGTAACCATTTCTACTCAATTAGGGGCCCATTAGGCTTGAGTTGAGGCTGTTTTAGGCCAAGTGGAAAGCTCATTCGGTCACCCAAGATTATGTGGAACCACCTATGAGCTGGAAAAGTCAAGAGCACACTTTTCCATGTTGTCAAGTGGTGGTACTACCAGACTGGGCGGTGGTACTACCCAAACACAATCTCCCAAACTGTGTCAAGCAGTGGTACCGCCAAACTAGGCAGTGGTACCCACCCAGTGTTAGTACTACAAGCGGTGGTATTATCCAACACAGGCGGTGGTACCGCTAGGACCTAGGAAACCCGGGATGAGACCTCGTTTGGCTCTAAATTTGAATCCATTTGGGGTTCATAAATACCTTAGCTATTCCTGCTTGGGCAAGTAAGAATTTAGCATAAAGGAGAAAGAATTCTAAGTTAAAAAAGTATTGTAATCTCTCTAAAGTTAGTGAGTCTCTTTCTCTTATAGTTAGAAGGTTTTTAAGGAAGAAGTGACATCTAAAAGAGAGAGAGAGGTGTAAAGGTTTTCTTCTGAGCCTGTAAAAAGGAGAAAGAGTTGTAAGGATAGTTAATCTTCACCCATTGAAAGAAGATCGGTAGTGGAAGCCGATGGCCTCGAGTAAAGAGGAATCAGGAGTGGATGTAGGTCACGACAACTGAACCATTATAAATATGGTTTGTATTTACTTTATGCTTTTCATTCATATTACAAACTAATTTACTTATTCACTACGTTTATGAATGCTTTCAAGTTAAACTCATCTTTCCGATACGGGCTTTATTGAACGAGATTTTTAAACCAACATGATTTTATGTAAGCACTAATTCACTCCCCCCCCTTCTTAGTGTCGATTTTAATCCTAACATGTTGGATCTCCGGTCATATGCCTTGAGCATCTACAATCAAGGTACCATATCTTGCTCCTAGCTTGTGATTGTAAACACATCTACAATAAAGGGGTTTTCCTTTATGAACCCATTTGACTTTGGGTCACTTATTAATAGATCTACCTATTATTGAGTGATTTATGGTTCCTTTAGGAACCCAAACTAAATTGTGTGGACTATACCGTTTAAATGGACATTTGTAAGCAAAATGACCAGATTTTTCATAAAAAATATATTATTCTCTCGGTGAGATATGTAATGTAGATCCTTTAACGAAGATAGTTGGATTTTGTTGAGTGTTACTCACAAAGCCAATTTCTTCTTTTCTATGAACATGACCCTTATTAGCAAGGATCATGTTTAGAGATTTATTATCTATTTTAAATTTCTAATGGTCTCGCTTGGTTTTATATGAAACAACTCATAGCTATGAACCAAAAGATTAATTTTTGACTCTTTAACCCTACTTGTGCCTTCGTGTGTAACTTCGAGTATGTGCCAAATCTCATGTGCAGTTTCACATATAGAAACTCAATTAAATTCATTTTTATCAAGAGTGTATTAGGACTCTAGCTAGGAGAGTCCTAATTGAGAGGGGCATTCATATAAAACCTACCTAGCCAACCCCTATTAGAAAGGTGAAGAGGCTGGGTAGGGTTAGGAGGTTGTTTCTTAGAGAAGCATTAGGAGTTGTAAAGGAATATGAGTCTTGAGTAGGAGTCCTATTAGGAGTTGGGGTTTAGAACTGCAAAAACATTTGATAAGAGAAGAACTACGTGATTGATCTGCAAAGGGTCTTTGTTGGCATTGCGACGAGCCGTGGAACCGCGATCATTGCTGCAAAAGAGGCTGCCTCCTACTGACTGAACCTCTTGAAGATATGGAGGAGGAGATCTAGGAGCATAAAGAAGAGGTCGCGGATGAAGAACAGCAGCCGATTGATATTACAATGCATGCCCTTGCCGGTTATGCAAACTCGCAAATGATAAAAGTGGGAGGACTTCTGAAGCAACAACCTATCACCATTCTTATTGACACTGAGAGCACTAATAATTTTATGAATAGTAAGGTTGCTATTCGGATGGCCTTACCTATCAAGAATTGCAACAGGTTAGACGTTAAGGTCACCGACGGACGAATTTTGAAGTGTGATCATAGGTGCCCGCGGGTGAAACTATTGCTGCAGGACCAAGAGATAATTGCAGGTTTCTTCCTCTCCCTCTTGATGGTTATGAGGCCATGCTTGGCATCAAATGGCTGACGACATTATGTAACATCCCTCATTTCTAAATTTTCGTATAAGTTTTTAATTGTAATGTGAGTATCTATTTTAAATTTGAGGAAAGAGCCGAAGTATGAATATGAGAACTTATTCATAAGATTTGGGGATTCTAAGCACTGTCTGTTTGATCTTGCTACTATGTTTTTTCTATCCAAATCTCTATGAAATTTTTATGACAGCTTTGACACTTACTAACAGCGGATTTTCCTTTGGTTTCATCAAAAAGTTCTTAATATAAACCACTGCTCTTTTATGTCCAAGCTGCTACACTTGAAAATCTGCACTGCAGAATTTCAGTCGCATAGCACAGCTTGTTTGATCTTGCTACTACGTTTTTTCTATCCAAATCTCTACAAAATTTTTATGACAGTCTTGAAACTTCCTAACAGCAGATTTTTCTTTAGTTTCGTCAAAAAATTCTCAATATAAACTACTAATCTTTTATGTCCAAGCTGCTACACTTTAGACATAAAAATCTGCTATAATACCTTTCCGTGATCCTCAATTCTTCTGAACCTTCCACCACCCATGCCATTAACCCATCAACATAAAAAAGACAGGGACATCTCTGATCTACAGGCATATATTATGACTTCTCAAGATCCAATTGATGCCAAATTTGAAGCATTGGAATCTCGGATTGAATCGCGGCTTGAATCGTGCTTGGAGGACAAATTGCGCACTTTGTTTGCAGAATTCAAAATTGGATAACCATCGAGTCCAACCAAATTTCAGTGAAGAGAGAGTTTAGAGAGGCATCTAGAGAAGGAGGGACAGCCCTCGGACATGCTGCAGCCATGCATGAGGGTGGACTTTCCGTGTTGGGAAGAAGGAGACCCGACGGGGTGGATTTCGTGCACCTAATGTTACTTTCGTGACTACCGAACATCGGATGATGCTATAGTGGAAATTACTATCATACACCTTGAAGGAGATGCTATTCAATGGTATAATTGGCTAGAATATAATCATGGGGTTCCGACGTGGAATCAATTTAAGAACGTACTGCTTAATCATTTTGGACCTACGGAGTATGAAAATATCGATGGCCAACTCGCAAAGATTCGACAAACCTCTACGATCCAAGAGTACCAAACTAGGTTTGAGAAGCTATCCTACCTTGCTCATGATTGGACTAACTATCAATTGTTAGGAACATTCATCGAAGGACTCAAGCCAGAGATAAAAGGTGAGGTTAAGGCACGGTAGCCCCGTACCGTGACAGTTGCGATTTCTTTCATCCGAATACAAGAAGAACGGCTCAACTAAGATGCTCAAAGGATGAGAACCTCTCCTAGGCCTATGGCATATAAACCTCCTTTTGCTCCTAGCCATCCTTCACTGCAAAAACATTTGATAAGAGAAGAACTACGTGATTGATCTGCAAAGGGTCTTTGTTGGCATTGCGACGAGCCGTGGAACCGCGATCATTGCTGCAAAAGAGGCTGCCTCCTACTGACTGAACCTCTTGAAGATATGGAGGAGGAGATCTAGGAGCATAAAGAAGAGGTCGCGGATGAAGAACAGCAGCCGATTGATATTACAATGCATGCCCTTGCCGGTTATGCAAACTCGCAAATGATAAAAGTGGGAGGACTTCTGAAGCAACAACCTATCACCATTCTTATTGACACTGAGAGCACTAATAATTTTATGAATAGTAAGGTTGCTATTCGGATGGCCTTACCTATCAAGAATTGCAACAGGTTAGACGTTAAGGTCACCGACGGACGAATTTTGAAGTGTGATCATAGGTGCCCGCGGGTGAAACTATTGCTGCAGGACCAAGAGATAATTGCAGGTTTCTTCCTCTCCCTCTTGATGGTTATGAGGCCATGCTTGGCATCAAATGGCTGACGACATTATGTAACATCCCTCATTTCTAAATTTTCGTATAAGTTTTTAATTGTAATGTGAGTATCTATTTTAAATTTGAGGAAAGAGCCGAAGTATGAATATGAGAACTTATTCATAAGATTTGGGGATTCTGTTCAAAA
>LVTN01001783.1:24088-40672 GCA_001649415.1 Musa itinerans
AACGAAATCGCGTCCTTGACTCCGGGACTTCATTTTGCTTTATGCCTTGCTATCGTAGTTAATCCTGCACATGTAAAAACACACTTCGATCTAGACAATTAATACTAGGCATGAATTATGTTGTCCAGCATATCATTGTTCCCTCGACGCTTCGTCCGATTCTTCGGCGCATCGTCCTCTCTTGCGGTCTATTGCCCAATCGGCCAGTTGACTCTGCAATTCCGATATCCTTGGCGTAATATCCGCTCTTCTTGGCCCGATTCCCGAATCCATGGTCCGAAGCCTTCTGTCGATACGTCGACCGATCCTTCGGCTCGACGTCCAATCTTCTGACATGTTTTCCTCCGGCCCAACATGATTCTTCCTGCTTTAATTGTCTCATCCTGATCGAAGCATCCTGCGTCACTAAAAACGTAGATCAAATCATAAACACTTATCAATTGGTTTCATTATCAAAATCCGAGATTCAACACCTACCACTTACAATGCCCCATCATGTATTTGATCAATTGTTGAATATAGAATGTGCCTTTAGAGCTAGGATTATATTTGGGGACTATGGGTTTTATTAATAGATATGTCTTGTTAATTATCCTTGTTCAAAGGTTCTTACAAATTGTTGGAATTTATTTTTATATGATTCATGCTTGAGAATCATCAGGACAGACACCTGCAGTGTCCAAATTTAATGTGTAGAAACTAAAAAGACAATTCATGTGAAGTCTTTTATCAGTTTTATGATTCTAAGTTTCTAACAATCATCATTGGGATCAAGAGAAGCCCTTCAGTCATTGTTACTTTATGGCACCAAAATTGTTGGTTGTCAGAAATTTTTGCATCGACCTGAAACTTCAAAGATCTGTAGCTAATACTGCTTCAAAGTTTTTTACTATGTAATTTGGCCTTTAAAATCCATGGAGAAGAATGATCATCTTTTTGATCATTGCTGCAGTCTTGCTCCATGTATGCCATGGTTAGTGGTCCTAAACCTTGGTTCCCTTTTTCCTAACACGGAGATGTGATGATAAGGACATTTTTTAATAGAGACAGATTGAGTTACAAAAAAGATATTTCATAATGTGATTAATGCGAGAATTTTCTTTCTTTATGCTTAACATGCAAAGGGCATGCATAGCACCAGTATTGTAAAAGAAAGGATTAGGTGATTTTGTTTCTCACTCACAGAAAAATTAAATAAAACTTACATTTTAATCCTTGGTCAGCACTACTTCTAAGTCTCTCTCGGCACAATCATTAGATGAATGCCTTGGAAAAAGAATGAATGTGATAATTTCCATCCACGCTTGGACATGACTTGTTGGCTAAATAATTAATTTGGAAGCACAACCCTGATTTTTTAAAAATGTTACTGCAACCTCTTGTGTAATTTCCAATACTTTGGAAACTTCCCTATACGAAAATATTGTCCCCATACGATTTGCATTTTTGGTTTAGCAGCAGATATTGTTATTGATGGAGCTAAGTTGCAGGCTGAATTCCATTTTAGCTAATCCAAGTCTTGTGAAATTACTTTCTGCATTCTCTAATCATGCTGAAATGGCATGTGAGCATGGTCATTGTGCAGTTATTGCCTTGTATTGCTCATGCTAGAAATGTGTCCAAGGTTTCCACAGTTTTTCACATTCTCATGTTCATTTCCAATGCAGACAAATAAAATATTGGTTTTTGTTATTGTTGTTACACTTGATATATCTGGTTTGTCATCCTATGCTAACAGTGTCTTTTCTCTTGAAGGCCATCGAGCTAGACTAGTTGATGAAGAAGAGATACCAATGTACGTGTATCATGAAGGAGATGGTTTGCAGGAAAAATTGTCTGAGAATGATAGGATTAGAGATACAAAAAGGCTCTTTGTAGGTAGTTCTGTTTTAAAAGACAAAGATCCTTGTAAAAACAATCTGTTTGGAGATGATGAAGAATGTGATCATGGAAAAGGATATTTAAAGCCAGATACCTCAAAATGTCACCATTGTGCTCCTGGTTATGTCATTCTCCCCGATCATGTACTATTCGAAAACATGTATTTTTTGTTAATTTTTAGGAAATTGACTATCTTTCATCTGCTAATCTCTTATGCTTGCCTCTTAACAGTGTCGTATACTGCCGCCAAGCTACATGAGTGAAGTTGGTTCAGCTGTCTTGAATGACTCTCTGGTATGCATGACATTGGGTAGTGAGAACAATTCTTTTAAGATTATGCACTGGAACAAGTATGAAGAATGCTTAATCAGATGTGACGATGACAGGTACTTTTGTTTATTATGCATACTCTTGCAAGTAAATTACTCAAGATCACTATAACCTGTTGACATAAGCTTAAGCAGTTTGGCTATAGTTAAGTAATTTAATTGTACACCTGATGATCAAGTGACATAAAAGATAAGGAGAAAATTTACTCTATAAATTATTTCTTATAAGTGTAATCCATCTTCCTTTCTGAGCTTTCAAAAGCAAAATGTCTTTCTTATGACCATATATACTTGAATATTTTATATGACTCTCTGTAATACATTCAGGTTTGAGCTGGATATGCTTTTAAAACTCATGACTGTAACTGCTAAGAGGGTGGAAATGCTGCTAAAGGTCAAGAGTGACAAAGTTGAACGAGAAAGTGATATTCCAATTGAAAACTACTTTACTTGTTAGTATGCTTTTCAAGTGATAAGCTATATATGCAGAATGTGCATCCAACTTATTTGTTATTTTCAAGCAATAAAACTAAATTCATGTTCTTTTTTTGGTTATGCTACAGCTCAAGATTTGAGATGTATAGAACTGTTATATGATGAATATGGACTGGATTTTATTGATGCTGTACGTGAGAATGTGAGTTCTGCATTGCCTGTAATACTGAATCGTTTAAAGCAGAAGGAAGAAGAAATTTTAGAAAAACTATCAGATTTTAGTGAAGTTTGGACTGAAGCTCAAGCCACAAACCATCTGAGATCACTTGATCATCGTAGTTTCTATTTTAAGCAGCAAGATCCGAAGGCCCTGAGTTCAAAAGGTAATTTTGATTTCATTAGATGCATCATGGACCTTTTTTTCTTTTTTCCTCCCCTTTGTAGATTTTTATACTATATTTAGTAAAATTTGGTTGGGGTTCAAGGCCAATTTTTCCATAAAAGGTGTAGGTTTTTTATTTCTTTACATGTTCTATTGGTTCTGATCATATATGCAGCACCTGGATGGGAACACCTGTTACTTTCTGGAAGTTCTATTTATTTTATTATATGAATCCCAATAGCTAATTTGATCTGCATAAACATGAAAATGTCATTATAGATTTTTATATTTCTCTGCATCAGTATTATCTTGGTAGTGTTATATATCCACATGATATTGTGGCATTTGCCACTTAAATATGTAATCATTTGTTATAACTCATCACTTAAATACTTATGAGTATAAATATCATCCTATAAATTTTTATGCAGGACTTGAAATTTGGTAGTAATTTAGACGCAATTATGTAGTAATTTATACTTAATATTTTGTTTGAATTTTTTACTTGAACTGCATATGCTTCATTCCAAGGTATGTAGTACCGAATGGTATTGTCTAGTACGGGCGGTATGTACCGGTCCGATGGCATACCGGTACGTGGACTGCCCGGTACCGCTACAGTGCCACAGTGAATTACTGTAGCACCGCTATAGTGCTACAGTAATATAAAATTATGCTACAGTGATACAGTGCTACAGTAATAAAAAAAAAATAAAATTGTTTGGTACACCAGGGTGCCACAGTAAATCACTGTAGCACCGTTATAGTGCTACAGTAATATAAAATTGTGCTACAGTGATACAGTGCTACAGTAATGAAAAAAAAAATATAAAATTGTTTGTTACACCAGGGTGTACCACTCGGTATGTCCTAGTGTACTGCTTGGTACACCGGTACCATACCGTACCGAGCCCAGGTCGAAACATCGGTACGGTGCAGTATGACGAACCTTGCTTTATTCCACATATGTGCTATGCAATACTTTGATTGCCTGCCCACCATGACTTATCTATAAAACATATTGCTTTTACCGTCGTTTACAATTTACTCTACTTTTCTACACCTTTCTTGATAAAGTTGTTATTTTTCCATTATGATCTGCGTAGAGGCAAATACCTAGGTTCTATTTGGAACCCTTTTGATACACATATTTAAGAACCTATAGAGAATTAGTGAAGCCACTTAATGTAATCATGCTATTAGAGGTCATATTCTTCATCATTGGCCAGTATTTTTATAAACTAATTTTCGGTGCTACTGGTGGGAAAACTTATATTGGAGACATAATTCATTTGTTTTGGAGTCAAGGTGTTCATGTTCCTGTTGTCAAGGAAGAAAGTTTATTTTGAATTGTCAGGTGTCTATCTCTTGGTAAATCTTGATGTATCTACCTGCCTAGAGGAGATTAATTTGGTTAAAATCAAGTTATGTGCCCAGAGATCACACAAGAAGATAAAAAAATTTCAGGTTATTTATTGGTAAAATTTGCAAGATATGCTCCTATAAGTTTTGGAGGAAATATATTAGAGGAAAGCAACTGAATTTTACATGAAGTTCAGCATCTGTTAGATTTATTTAGAAGCCATAAATCAGATTTGTGTTGGGCTTGCAAGCTGAAATTATCTTGAGTTGATAACTATAGAAGTTCAATACAAACTTGGTCTAATTATCTCAAGAACAATAGGACTTAATCTTAACAGGGTGTTAAAATTCAGGTTCTTTTCAAAATAGTCTATAAAAGTATCCAAACACCAAGAATAAATATCTCTTAGAAATTTAATCATGTGGCATTCACCTCTTGAGAATATTTGGTTTTGTTTGAAGGCTGATTGTGGAACTATTTTTAAAACTGGTAATCTGGAAATTGTTATTTATTAAAGTATTCGATGTGTTAAGTTTTCAAAAATCTGTTGAAATGGAATTTTAATAAATGTACATTGGACATGATCATGTGCTGGTGGAAGTGTTTCATCTTCTTGAGTGCTTTAACTTTGTCTATTGAAGTAATCGAAATTCAGAGTGTCATAAATCTCTACGTCATGAGGGTCTGTCCTGGATTCGGTTATATGGTCAAATATAACAAATATGTAACCTATTTCAAAAATACATATATGATAATGGTATTAGTTGCTATTTTGTGCTATAAGGTGTTTTTATTTTGTACTTGGTATGTTGAGCTCTTTATTTCATCTGTCCAATAGCCACTGTCTCTACTTTTTTAGCATATGCAATGTATGTGACTTAGAATTTGTTTCATTGTGGCACAAAATTTTGAAGTTTGAGAAAAAAAAAATCGGCTATTCTCAAGAAGCCTTAGCAAGTAGATAAAGGTAGGCTCACATGGAAAGTTAAGCATTGGTCGACAAAGATATCGAAAGATATGCTGTTGTTGGATACTGCCCATAATTGGTTTATAGGCTCACATGGAAAGTTAGTTGTATTGATCAACAAAGATATGAAACAATATGCTGTTGTTGGATACTGTCCATACCTACTAGTCCAGCAGGTGATTTCGGCATTTTCTGCCCCTTTTTCCAGTGATATACAACAAATTAGACCAACTAGATAATATATAATGGCTGAACCTTGAGTGGTCTCAAAACATCTCTCAGGAGCACAAAAATTGGCATCACATATGCCCATGACTTGAAAGCCAACTTGCTGCAACCAGACATTGAGGAAGAAGTGAAAATTGAAAGGAAAACTGAAGAATTCAAGTGGCATGATCTATACTGTCTGTTTTCGGCAGCGTATCATATAGTATGTTCGTAATGTATCTGTTTATGAGGGACCATCACCAGGTCTGATACTGAAATTAAAATCTATTGTATAGATCATGCAACAAAGATCTAGTTATTGATTCATCAACCTATTTTAATCTATCTAGATCAATAGATTATCCTGCACTTGCTACTACTTCAATTTTTTCCATTTTGACAGCTAGTATTAACACACTCATTGCTGCTTAAAAAAATTTCCTGCCTTATTCACTAGGTTGATTAAGTTTTAAAATCATATTTCCATAAAGTATCTTTTGTTCCACCACAGATGCAGTCATAGTTGGTTAATATAATTTGTTTATTTTTCACTGTATCGTTTCTCATGTGACCTTGTAACTTTGTGGTTTGATTGAGAGATCATTACTACCTGACATGTATACATGCCGCATCTACACTCCAGATCAGGATCTATCTAGTCAATTCCTTACTTAGCATGGTATTAATTCAGTGTGCCAATTATCCAACATTTCTGATAACTCTTCTTACTTAACATGCACAGCAGCTACTACTAGTTTTTATGATATTTATGCTACCAATTGATATATTTAACAGTTTTGATGTATTATTCAGGAACTTTTTCAGGGTAACTCATGGTAGACAAAGCTTATTTTGTCATTTTGCACTTGTTCTTTGCTTGTTCTGTTATGTGATTTTGTTGGATGCTGTACTCAAAACTTTCTTGTTAACCATATGTTTGACATTTTCACCCTGCAGCTTTGTTGGCAGAATGTAAACAAGTAAATGAGATGGACGATAATATGCTTCTTGATAGAATTGCTGGAGGACACTTCATTCCAGTGGTTTTTGAGTATACAGATGCAGAAATACATAATGTTCTGTACAAGATCATTGAATTATCATGCCATGCGAATTGCACCCTAGAGGGTGAACTCAACAAGGTCATGAATATATGGACAACCTTTTTTGAGCCAATGTTTGGAGTTTTTTGGTGGCTTCAGGACACTGAAAGTAACAAAGAAAACAAAAAACATGATTACAGAAGTAGCTTGTCATCCTCAGGGCAATGTTCTGGTGGTTCTGATGCTGAAGTTGCATATGAAAGTCTCATATCTGGTCATTCTTCAAATCCGTCAGTCATCTGTACTCAGATTGCCAAAGAGCATCATGAGAATTTTGAGGTAATAAGCTGCTGAATTTTTTTCTCAAGAAATTTCTTAAAGGATGATACGACAACAACAACTATCACCTTAAAATGTCATATTATATGTTGGTCTTTTTATTAATGAAGGAGACAAAGAGATTTTCATTGTAGCACTCTAGAATCATTTGTTATTCGGAAAGTGTAAGTCCCGTAGTTCAGTGGTGGCCCTATGCATTGATGTGCTTTTTGCATCATCTTTTGGTAGCCTTTTGGTACTTGAGCTCCCTTATGACACATGCATAATCCACTCTGATACTGATTGTCAGGGTTCAGTAGGCCCATTGGCCTAGTGACTTGGATATATGAACTTTTAATCACATCCCAAAATTCTCAAAATCCTATAACTGGTGGTAGGCCTATTTAAAATCATATATCATCATAACTCCCTTCCCATTTCCAGCATGGGATTGATTGGGATGTCACACTTTGCTCTCTCTCACTCTATCAGCGGTCAGAGTTAGGTAAGTTTTCTTTTTTTTTCTCTTTACGTGCAATTCGTGTCAGCTCATACTGAGCTTTCATTAGAGAATGGGTGTCAATTTTTTATTATAATTCTAGTTTATAATAGGAGCTGATCTTGCTATGGCAAGAGAAGTGCTATTTCTTCAACTTTTGTGTTCTCAATTAATTTGATCCATGTCTACTTCTATATCAACATTTCTCCTGTTATCTTGTACTAATGATATTGTCTAGAATTTCACTTCCACAAACTATCATTTGTTGGTCTATATTGTGTATTTACTGGTTTCCTTGCATCTTTGGCAAGAATCGCTGTTTCGGGTATCGGACCCCTTTTAGTAATCTGGTAAGACCTGTATGTGGTGGTCAATACCATATGTTGGTACACCGATACATATCAGTGTTTCGAAGAGCAAGAAAAAGAAGACGAAAAGGCAGTGGAAGAGGAGGAAGAAGAGATGGTGGAGTAAGTGGAGGAAGAGGAGATGATGGATATATGAGCTTTTAATCACATCCCAAAATTCTTAAAATCCTATAACTAGTGGTAGGTCTATTTAGAATCATATATCATCATAACTTCCTTCCCATTTCCAGTATGGGATTGATTGGGATGTCACACTTTGTTCTCTCACTCTACTAGCAGTCAGAGTTAGGTAGGTTTTCTTTTTTTCTCTTTACGTGCAATTCGTGTCAGCTCATACTGAGCTTTCATTAGAGAATGGGTGTCAATTTTTTATTATAATTCTAGTTTATAATAGGAAATGATCTTGCTATGGCAAGAGAAGTGCTTATTCTTCAATTGTTGTGTTCTAAATTAATTTGATCCATATGTCTACTTTTATATCAACATTTGATCCTGTTATCTTGTACTAATGATATTGTATAGAATTTCACTTCCACAAACTATCATTTGTTGGTCTATATTGTCTATTTGCTGGTTTCCTTGCATCTTTGGCAAGAATCGCCATTTTGGTTATCACTTATCAGACCGGTCTTAATAATCTGATAAGATCTGTACATGGTGGTCAATACCATATGTTGGTACATCGATCCGTACCAATGTTTCGAAGAGGAAGAAAAAGAAGACGAAAAGGCAGTGGAAGAGGAGGAAGGAAGAAGAGATGGTGGAGGAAGTGGAGGAAGAGGAGATGATGGAAGAAGAAGGATGAAGAGGAAGGAGGAAGAGAAAGGAAGAGGAAGGAGCAGGAAGATGAAGAGGAGAAGAGGTGTAGGTAGCTGTGCGCCACAGAGGTGAGCACAAGGTCATGGTGGAGGTGTGCAGCTGTGCACGGTGTGCGCGGCAGAGGTGTGCGGTTGTGCCTGGCAAAGGCTGTGGGGGCTTTATGTGGTGTGTGAGAAGCTATTAGGGTAATCACATGGCCTTTTTATATGGGTGGACTAGACCACCTGAAATGAGATGGTCCTTATACCCGTTGATGCTTGGGTCGTATCTATTTCATATTGAAATGCTATTTGTACCGTTGATGCTTGGGCCAGTACATCGTATCTATTTCATATTGAAATGCTATTTGTTGATCTTTGGTGCCTGATTGTTGTCAGGATAGTCGAGACTGCTTGTTTGTATGGAAAGAAGTTGGGCTTTGTGTTGGATCTTTTTTCTTAAACTTAATCACTCAAGAATGTAAATATTCTTGGAAGCCTTTTATGATAATCGTACTTGAAGTTATATTTTTCAGTTGACCAACTTACTGTTTTATTTTCTATGGTTGGTAATGTTCTTGGAGTGGGCCTTCACTCTGTACATGTCCAGCCCATGAAGCTTGGCCTATATAGTTTACAATGATGCTCAAACATGCAGATGCCATGTTTTTTCCCGAGGTTCTTGGAAAATGATCATTCTTTATTGTCCTCTTATCAAGACTTCTTCTGATCTTACATTTTGGCCATTCAGAGTGTCACCTTGAATTTATCTCATTAGTGTGTCATTTCTGGTATATCATAACTTCTTTCTCAATGCTCTCTAAGGTATTTGTCTGACTTTGTTGTCCAACTGGTTCTTTGTGATGTGGTTATCAGCTTTCATGTCTCTATTCCTAGTTCTATTTGTGTTGCATTGTTCTTGACATTGTTGACTTTGTTCTCTTAAAAACTTCATCTCTGGACTTTTATTTTACTTCTTAGTTACAGATCAACCTTTTCCTAACCATACTCTTTTGGCTTATAATGGAGATCACAGGCAAGGCAATATGATTTTCTTGTGAGAACTGATATATTGTTTGTGAGTTAATTAACTTTGAATGAATAATTAATCAACTTCGATTTTTTCAAGTATTATTACAAATTCCTCTATAATGTTCTTATTTATGTTCTTTTTGTTCTTGCATGTTCTTTCAAATTAGATAGCCTTATTGTTTTGTGCTTTACCCTTTTGTTGGTTATAACACATTTATTGGTCCTCATGCTTTTCCATCTATAGGCTCCCTTTTTTTTTTCTTTCAATTTTAGAAGACTCACCTAGGTGATTTATACTAGAGCATCCTAACATTTAATTTCTAATAATGTAACAATTATATTGTGCACATTTTGTAACATGGTCCATGTTTGGTGTAAAAAGACTGGTCTGGTGCTTCCTCTTTGGTGAATCACTGGATTTTGTTCATCTTTAGCTTAGTCCCAATCCTTAATATAATTGCTTTTGACTATTGCAGTCACTACCTGTTAATATGTTTTTATGGAAATCTTGTGGCCACTTGTCGCTAGTTGCCATTAATGTCCTAATGAAATGAACAAGTGAATTTCCTCTTGTCAATAACAGACTTGGTTTATCTTTCTTACATAATTCACTAATTCAACTGCTTGTGAGATATGTCTGATTGAAGTCTATGGAGATACTGTAAGAGTACTAGGTCCCTTTTATTCTTTAATATTTTCGTGCATGTATTCTAATTGAGTCATTATCTTCTATTTGTGCTTTAGGGGGGCCAGAATCAGGAATCTGTTGTGGACAGAATTTGTGGTGACCCAATAAGATTTAATGACAAAGTTCATCAATACAATGAAGTTTCTGCAATCTGTAACACTGAAGATGAGAAAGAAGAGGGTGAGTTATCACCTGAAGTATATTTTGAAGAGAATATAGTTGTGGATTCTGAGGGTATTGTGATGGACAAATTGGTTGAAGATGGTACAGAAGGAAGACAATTTCAATTAGGTCCTGGAGCACTGACAATGGATTTTGTGGTAGATGCAGAGACACAAGTGAATGGTGATGCTGAAAATGAGGGCATTGAGAGTGCATCAGGGCCTTTTAAGGACAGCCCAAATGCATATGAGGCAGTTGCAGATGCTTCACATGGCCAATGTGATGACAATGATGTTCAGGAATCCTCTCATGATAATGAGGAAGAGGATGAGATAGATCATGATGCCAAGGGTGGAAGTGTACAGGTTGACAAGATGTCTGATGATGCTGATAATTTTCAGGGAGAGGGAACAAACTTACCATTTTCAGCTTGTCAGTTGAAAACATCGAAACCTCTTCCTGAGCATGCACCTAGATTGTTACATAATGAAGATAGGCAAACAAGGATCTTCTATGGCAGTACTTCATTTTATTTGCTTCTTAAAATCCATCAGGTTAGAAAAAAATATTTTTAATTCTATTATATTTAGCTAGATAGATAACCACTTTTCATTTTTATAATCTCATCTTTGGCAGATTTTGTATAAGAGAATACTCTCTGCTAAGACAAATTCATCAGCAGCAGAAATACAGTCCAGTAATCAGGACAATGCAAATCATCATAATCAATATGCAAGGTAACTTCTCTTGAAATGATTGAAGCTATATTTCTAAATATTCACAACCCAATCGTTATGTGTTGATATATAATGTGAATGCAGATTTAAGGATTCACTTTACAGTTATCTCGGTGGTCTTACTGACAAATCGAATTTTGAAGATGACTGCCTTGCTTTTGTTGGACCTCAGTCATATATACTTTCTACATTGGATATCTTGGTACATAAACTTGTCAAACAGGTACATCTCATTTTACTGTAGGATTTTTCTTTGAATATTTCAATCTTATCTAAATGAACTACTTGTGTCCTTCTTTCAGCTGAAAGCAGTTGCAATAAGTGAGACAAACAATAAGTTTCTTCAGCTCTATGCATATGAAAAATCAAGAGGACCTGGGAGATTTGATGACCTGGTTTATCTCCAAAATGCTCGTGTCATTAATAATGGGGACTTATTCCGATTTGAATGTGTAGGTTCTTGTGATTACTTTTCGAAAAAAGAAAAGTTATATATCAAATGCTCAATTCTTGCTTGAAATCATGCTCGTCTAAGCTACCTGATATCCCAATTTGAGTAGATTTTGTTAACTAAGAGGATAGGTAGTGTCAGATTTTACTATATATGAAACCTAAACTTCTCTTATTCTGCAGCTGTCTTTTCTCGAGCATGACTCACATAATCTATTTTTTTGTAGTCCTTCAACCCCACACGGATATCTATACAGCTTATGGAACATCCCAATGATGAAACTGAAGCAAATATAGTTCCTTCAAACCCTGATTTTGCAGCTTACTTTTATAGTGGTTTTCTTCAAAATATTTCAGATGAGAAGGGAACATATAAAGGTTTTCTTCGGAGGTATTTATTTATATAATGATGAGGGTTTTCTTCTTTTGATGATCGGCTGCTGCTTAGCTTTTTCATCATTGTATTTGCAGGAATATTCGCAAGTTTCACAAGTATCACAAGTGTAATTGTGATGGACATTGTGCTACCTGCGAGCCCATGGAAAGGATTCAAGTCACCAATGGTCTGCAATGCCGAATGCTAAATTCATTTAAGGTACTCGGTTTTGGTTTTGACAGAAGGATGAAATTGCAGAAACCATCTCTGGTATTTTTTTTTTAAATTCCCATTCTACTGTTCTTTCTTTAACACTCGAAATGGCATGTGATGCAGGTTCTCTACGTGATGGGCACAGAAGACTTCCTGTTCCGCAAGGAAAAGAGAAATAGATTTGCATACAAGCCTAAGAGATTTGATTTGTAAATTCATTTTTGTGCATCATGTTACTATGGTATTGTTATTGATGCAGGACTCTTCTTTTTAAGTCTATTGTCTTTGAAATGAAGTTGTTAATATATTGTTTTCCGTGTAATATATATATATCTCTACAGAAGGTTGAATTAAGAAATAAAATTTTACTGATTGTATATATTTTTAATTTCTTTCTTATTATTGTTCATGGGGTCTACATAGGCCACAATAAAATAATGGAGAGATTTTAGTTGTTCGCATATGATTCTAAGAAGGCGACAGTCATTCTAGCGTTTAACTGACAGTCAGACTTGCCAACTCCAATCATTTATTTTGATAAATTTCTTAGAATTACATGCTAAAAACGAAAAACTTTCTGACATAAAAATACTACCAAAAATTAATTCATTGATATGATGGACTTAAATCATGATCAATGATGCTTGAGTTAATGATCTCAAGCATAATACAACAAATGTCTTATTCTGTTAGTAGAGAGAGACATTAATCGATCGGATAGAGATCCTTGATTTGGATATTTAGAAGCCAGGACTCTTGTAATGTGGAATCCATTCTATTGACCGAGCGCAAAAAAAATTCCCAATTCGGCACTCAAACTCGGAAAAATGCTTTCTTTTTAACATGCTGATGTGAAAACAATGCACCTTAGCAAAAAGAGTGTCATGTCAATCTATAATGAAAACTTAATATATGTTAAGTTTAAATTTAGTGAGAGAAATGCAAAAAAAGAAATTCCCGAATTTGGATGGATTTATTATTAATATTACTATTATATATATATATATATATATATATATAAAATTTCCAAGATTAGTTGTTGCAGAATCACATAGCTCAAGAAATGCAGTACTAAGTTACCACTTTATTTCCACATAACATGGCGACAATTCCAAGATACATCTGTGCTTGTTCCCAAATCGCAAGGCTGCGCATCCACATGCATCACAGCAGCATTCAGACTACAAGAACAACAGTAGACTGGATAAAAGATGAGAATAAAGAAAACCACAAGTCATCGTATGATAGGGATGGTGTGAAGTGTCCCAAATCATCATAATGCTGCTGCTCTTAATTTTTGGCGCTTGGTTTGCTGCTCTTGGCCTGCGGTAAAGCGTCAGATCAGTAGTCTACAAGTATGTATACCCTCATCATTTTCTTGTTTTTTTAAGTTGGGTCATGGCAATAATAACTCTGCTGTTTTGACACTGTCATGCATCGATTATTTAGGACTCGATCACAGAAAACTGCAATGTCTCAATTATTTAAGGACCGATGGCATGGCAATTTTTGCAATCTCGCTCGATTCGATTAGGTAAAGATGGCATGCATCGATCACAGAAAACTTACCGATATGCGGATTAGAGGAAATTGGACGTGATCCCATGTAAGGCTTCTACCATCGGACGACACTTGTTTTGTACTGAGAATATATATACATTCAGTATTTCTAAAGAATTTTTATTGATATTGTTCGATATAGGATCAGTCCAAGTGCTGATTGCTACATTATCGATACACGAAATTATATTTTTAATTAAATTACAAATATTTAAATTAATTTTAGTAAAATGTTCTTATATTTTCTTTTACTTTTTCTCTTACCACTGAATCTAGTTTTCTCATCTCTTCTAATCATAATATTTGTATGCCTTCTTAAATGAGTCCCTTCTTATTTTATCTTCTATTCGAAATTATATTTAATTATTCACAAAAAAAGATATATATATATATATATTTCTTTTCTTTTTCTCCAAATCAATAGTCTTTCAAGAGTTAGGAATCCGATGTACCTTCTTCTGCTCCCGGGGCTTCTTCTCGGACTTCTTGGGAGCCTGCTTCGCTATGGGAGCCTTCGGTGCTCCGTCGCCGGCCTTGGCAGGCTTTTTTCTCTCTCCCACAGAACCCCTGCTGGTCTTGCAGCCTTGACTGTCGCCATTTTTTCTCACAGCTCTCTACTAGTAGAGAAAAGAAGACTGAGAAAAGCTAGCAAATGGTGCTCGGGATAAGTAGATTTAGCTTCCAAACTTGGGTACTTATAGCGAACACTCGGTACTAGACAGATTACATCTCGAATTGGATTCACATCCGAAGGAGGACACAGTTGGCTGAATAATTGTTGCATGTTGACATGGAATAAGTACTATGATTTGGTAGCCGTTTATATGGAATTAGATGCAAGTTCTCATAAGGAATCGAACAAATTCTTAAAGATTTCGACAAAAGAGGATGCCTTCTAAATGTAACATCTTAATTAATTTTATATCGAAAATAGATAGAACTAAAATTGACTTATGAGAGTCATATGAGTATATTATAATTAACTTGAACTTAAATATTTTAATATAATAATTTAAGTTTAATAAAATCAACAGATCAATTATTCCATCAAACATGATTGTGACAATTGGAGGGCTATATTAGATCTTGACAGAACTTCAAACAATTTGAGTTAATAGTTTAGACTTAATGAAGTTAATAGATTAATTATCTCATATCCAATCGTAATAAGATTGATAAGAAAAATATTAGATGGTTTTTTTACTTAAGAAAATAAATATTATATACCTTTATGAAATATCAACCGGTGGAGTTGGGGGCACCTAGGATAATGATATATAGATGCCACGTTACCATCAAATCAAATCAGAATCAAAATGAAATATATTCTATAACCATCTTAATCTAAAATATTTTTTTTGATGTCACAATTGTTACTACTTTTAATACTATAAAAAGCGGCATCCTCACATTGAAAAAGAGGTTCATACTAGTCGTGTCGGTTCGAATTGGAACTGAACCAAAACTGAACCGGGCTGGAACTATAATCGGCATATCGGTTTATTGGTCTCAAACTAAACCGAAACCAATAAGTGATAATTCCAGTTTGAATCCTAAGTTTGGGAAACATCCATTTTGGAACTAGCGATTCAAGAATAAGAATTACCGATTCGATAGTCTTTATAAAAAAAAGTACCTAGTCAGTAGTCGATGGACGGGCAAATGACTAGTTTGCCCCTGCTAATAGTCATATAAATGGCTATATTCAAGGGTATTTTGATTATTTTTAATAAAAAATAAAAAAAAGATAGATGTGTCATTTTCAATAATAAAATATTAGCTAGTTTTGGGAGCATTGTATAAGAAAAAAAAATCTAAAAATCCTATAAGTACCTTAAAAACTCCCAGTCTTCCCAACACATTTGATTAAGTGCTCGTTGGACTTTTAATACTCTTAAGTTCTCTCTTACGCTCTCTTCTTGATTCGATGGTAAGCGGAAGCCACCACTTTACTCCCAAGAAGGCTTTCGACAATTTGATCATAGCAACTCAAGAAAGCTAACACATCAACATCGAAGTCGATCCAAAGAAAACTGATCTGATGACTAAATTCAACTCAGACATCTTCAAGCTATACTTCAAGAAGGTTCACAATATTGATGGCTCTTTCCATGTTATATACAATAGCCAAAATTTCAAAATAAAAAAGAGGAGAATATGGAGCATTTTGAAAGCACACTAAGAAGAAACATCAGCACAAGCCAATATGGAGGGGAGTTAAACATAAATATTTGGATACCCAACTTCTCCCATTATTTTTATTTTTTATTTAAAAAATTATGAAGCATTAGCTAGAATAATTTGTTGAATCTTATATTTTGATGATGAAACCATTTGATATATGTGTTTATGAGTGACGTAGGATACTTCGATCAGTATGAGACAATTAAAGCAGGAAAATCATGTTGGGCCGGAGGAACATGTCAGAAGATTGGACGTCAGGCCCGTGGATTGGTAGACGTATCGATAGAAGGTTTTGAGCCGTGGATTCGGGCATCAGGCCAAGAAGAGCGGATATTGCGCCAAGGACATTGGAGTTGCGGAGTCAACTGGCCAATTAGGCAATAGGCCGCACGAGAGGACAATGCGTCGAAGAATCGGACGAAGCGTCAAGGGACCAATGACATGCCGGACAACTTGGTTAATTGCTTAGGATTAATTGCCTCGATCGAAGTTTTGTTTTAAGTGTGCAGGATTAACTACGATGTAAGTAAGACATGTAGTAGGAGTTGCGCCGGAGTCAAGACTATGATCACGTTGGGAGTTCGAGAGTTCGA